>JAVJIX010000082.1:3447500-3452500 GCA_036785185.1 Paratrypauchen microcephalus
AATCTCCACTTTTGCTGGAGTTTTTAGAAAGAATCGTTTTCAGAGGAAAAATCTCAGTTTGTGTGTAAACGAAAGGCACAAATGAAGGGAAAAGTCGTTTTTACAGATACCCGGGTATGTGTAAACGGGTCCTTAGCTCTGAGCGACATGTGAACAAACAGCACCATGTGACGTCATCGGGCCGTCGGCCGGCTTGGTGGTTCAGTTGTACCGGTGTGAGTGCGGGACATGGACACAGTTCTAAAGTCCTGATGTGAGTGTCCCCGGTACAGCCGGAGTTTGGACAAACACAGTGGTGAAACTGGAGACACTGGACGTCCTCAGGGTCACAGGTTTCACCCACAGGAGGAACTTCAGGCACTTCGTTCTGAAGACACAAGAGAAGAACTTCACTGGCACTGACGCAGAGAACTTCAGGAGAGACGAACATGGAACACAACGTGTCTCACTCACAGTTCTTCTGGTTTGCACTTTTGCAGAGAATTAAAATGATTCAAAGGACAAAAACATGTGATTAATTTGCGTTTAATCGTGAGTTTACTATGACATTCATGAGATTAATCACAATTAAATATTTTAATTGATTGACAGCAATAAATAATTGTAAAATAAATAATTTTTTATGAAAGGAGAGAAGTCTTTCTTTATAAACTGACTTAAATCATTCTCTGTATAAATGTAATCCCTGATCAATTTAAAAATACTAATTAATAACACACACAGAATCTCGTCACGTTAAGGTCATTTTGCCCATTTCAGATCCTAGAAATAAAACTGTTTTGTTTTACAAAAGTGAAACATACATTTTCGTTTTTAGCCATAAGATTTGGACGAGAATTAGAAGAAGAAGAAGCGACTTTATTGATCTCACACTGGAGAAATTCTTCTCTGCATTTAACCCATCCTGTTATTAGGAGCAGTGGGCAGCACATTACTGCGCCCGGGGACCATCTCCATGATCTTTTTGCTTCGGTTTGGTCAGGACCTCAGCTGGAGGATTTTACCTATCATGCATGTTTTGGGTTGGAATAACTCGGCTTCAAAATCTGACAGTTTGACCAGTGTGTGATCTGTGTTATTGATCCATGTGTCTGCCTCACAAAGGACCTAGTCTTTGAAGGACCCGGTCTTCGAAGGACCCAGTCTTCAAAAGACTCGGTCTTCGAAGGACTCAGTCTTCAAAAGACTCAGTCTTCGAAGGACCCGGTCTTCGAAGGACCCGGTCTTCAAAAGATTCGGTCTTCAAAGGACCCTGTCTTTGAAGGACCTGGTCTTCGAAGGACCCAGTCTTCAAAGTATTCGGTCTTCGAAGGACCCGGTCTTAGAAGGACCCGGTCTTCGAAGGACCCGGTCTTCGAAGGACTCGGTCTTCGAAGGACTCGGTCTTCGAAGGACCCGGTCTTCGAAGGACTCGGTCTTCGAAGGACCTGGTCTTCGAAGTACTTGGTTTTCGAAGGACCTGGTCTTTGAAAGACTCAGTCTTCGAAGGACACAGTCTTTGAAGGCTGCAGCCCTTGAACTGAGATGCGGCTAAACAGTGAACTCCGGCAGGTCAGAGGTCAGAGGTCACACGTGGTCAGTAGGAGGACGCAACAGGGAGGGGTGGGGCCAGAGTTAACCCCGTATAAACCCACAGAGCATCCACGGAGCATCCACGGAGCATCCATGGAGCGTCCACGGAGTGTCTACAGAGCATCCACAGACCGCGTGCTGCACTTAAGGTTCCTAAGACCACAGTGGCCTCCAGAATCCTTAAATGGAAGACGTTTGGGATGACCAGATCCCAGGTAAAGCAGAACCCAAAGATCACTGTGGCTGAGCTCCAGAGATACGCTCGGGAGATAAACGCTCGGGAGCTAAACGCTCGGGACATAAACGCCCGGGAGATAAACGTTCGGGAGATAAACGTTCGGGAGATGGGAGAAAATTTAAAGGGTCTGAATACTTTCTGTACCCACTGTAGATGCAGACAGGACACAGAGGTTTTCTTTTGACTCCAGGAGGTGTTTATACAAGATGTCTTTACTGGGGCAAGACTACAGACTACAGACTCTGGCTCCATTTCACTTTATATTGAAAAATGATCGCCTCTCTCTGTACCTGCTGCTGTCAGACTCGTCATTTTCATCTTAAAATGTTCATCTTAACCACTCTACATGATCCCAGGGTTTTTACTTCGATATGTTTTGTAAAGTAATTCCAATTCCTGATACAGAACTGGCTCCAAATTCTTGTGAGTTTCATTTGGCCGGAGCTGAACGCCGTGGTGACGTCACACTCCCTCCGTCCACAGTCTGAGGTTTTATAAAACACATTTTGCTCAAATACTCTGGGGTAAATTGTGTATCGGCCCGTAATCGATAATGAACAGATATTAAACGGTTTATTTAGACGGATTCAGGCTCAAAGTGCATGTGACAGCTTTTCATGCTCTTCTGATTATCACTTAGTTTGGTGATTGTCCCCGTGGGGAGGATTTATCAGAGTTTTACAGTGACAGTTTGTGGGGAAAAAAAATAATAAAAGTTGAAAATAAAAGTACAAAAACACAAAGTAGCGCTGAGGTGTAAAACAGGATCGCTCTGCTTATGTCATCAACAGGAAATTTCCATCCAAAACTTTTTTATTTTTGTTTATTTCATTCATAAAGTATAAAAAGACTTCAACAGTGTGAGAACATTACAAGAATTGAATGAAAGGAGCAGAACGAAGAGTGATCTTCTGTTCTCTGCCCCTCTTCCCTTTTCCAAACAATAACACCGAAAGATAAAACATTTCATCAATACATTTCATCTCAATCACAATTATTAATCAATTGTAAACAGAAAGCTTCATTTTTATGATCAACAACTTAGTTTTTTTATTTTTCATACAAACACATTACACTGGATTTTATGTATTTTTTAAATGTCGTTATTGTACTTGATCCTTTGACTTCCATAAATGAACTCCTTTCACTGCGACGCTTCGATCAATAACTTTGGTTCTGAATCTGGGTTTTTTAAACATGTCGGTTCCTTTTAAATTGTAGTTCTTGTTGTCATCTCAGTCTTTGAATATTTACAGTTTATGCGAAAGGAAGGACTTTTTCTTACACATTAAACTTCCATTTCACCAAACCAGGGGTCCTCAACAATTTTTCAGACATTTTTCCGGGACCCCCAAACTGGTGGAGAGCAGGAGCCGGGACCCCCGAAAAATAAGGGTCATGTAGTGTGTGACATGTATATTACACATGTATGTTATACATGTATGTTATACATGTACATTACACATGTATATTACACATGTATGTTATACATGTATGTTATACATGTACATTACACATGTACATTACACATGTATATTACACATGTATGTTATACATGTATGTTATACATGTACATTACACATGTATATTACACATGTATGTTATACATGTATGTTATACATGTACATTACACATGTACATTACACATGTATATTACACATGTATGTTATACATGTATGTTATACATGTACATTACACATGTATATTACACATGTATGTTATACATGTATGTTATACATGTACATTACACATGTACATTACACATGTATATTACACATGTATGTTATACATGTATGTTATACATGTACATTACACATGTACATTACACATGTATATTACACATGTATACTGCATGTGCATGTGACTGCTCACTGCAGTCTTCACTACACTGAATGGAGTAGACCACATTGCTTTGTTTGTGGCTCGGTGTTCTGTCCTTTGGGTGGACGAGTTTTTGTCTTAAAGTGTTTGTGGGTTTGAAATAAACTGGAATTTCATATTGTCTGAAAATCCTCTGTAGTTTTTCCGAAACGCCGGCCAGGTACGGAATCGCTACCCCTTTCCTCCTGAGAATCCGAACCCAGGAGGAAAGGGGTAGCGATTCCGTACCTGGCCGGCGTTTCGCAGTGAGCGCTACATTGGGGAAACCAAACAGCCACTTCACAAGAGGATGTACCAACACAGGCGGGCGTGCCAGAGTGGACCGTCATCTGCCGTACATCTTCACCTAGAAGCCACGGGCCATTCTTTTGAGGACAGTGAGGTTCAGATCTTAGCCAGGGAAAAGAACTGGTTTGAGAGGGGACTTAAAGAGGCTATTTTTGTCAAAAAAAAGAGAATCCGTCGTTAAACAGAAATGGGGGAGTTAGACATAACTTGTCTCCCATTTATAATTCGATTCTTAAACCAAGTCAAAACAGACAAAAGAAACATTAGGGCAGACGATCCAGGGCAGAGGGGTGGAGAGGGTCGTTAGACGTTGAATAGGGGGTCGAAACTAGTTGCCAGAGTAATTTGAAAAACAAAGAGACAGATTAGTGGGGATCGTTTTCAGAGCTTTTTCAGTGTAGGGAGCGCCTCCCGGCAGCGAGATATAAGCAGTGTCTAACCAGTACAATAACCAGAGCTGACGAAGCCTCTCGGATGAGCGGCGAAACGTTTTCAACCAAACAAACTTTGTCCAGTTGACAAATTGAACTTCTCCTTTTATCATTGCACATGTATATTACACATGTATATTGCACATGTATATTACACATGTATATTACACATGTATATTGCACATGTATATTGCACATGTATATTACACATGTATATTGCACATGTATATTACACATGTATATTGCACATGTATATTGCACATGTATATTACACATGTATATTACACATGTGTATTACACATGTATATTACACATGTATATTACACATGTATATTGCACATGTATATTACACATGTATATTACACATGTACAGGGGGTCCTCGGGTTACGACGGTCTCGGGTTACGACGTATATTGCACACGTATATTACACACGTATATTGCACATGTATATTACACACGTATATGTATATATTACGCGTCATTCCGTCTTACGCGGTATAGCGTATAAGAGATGTATAACAAACGCGACACGGCGCACGGCGCACGTAGAATACGCTCTGTTGTGGTTGTAGGGAGAAGAAGACGGCC
>JAVJIX010000082.1:3455000-3460000 GCA_036785185.1 Paratrypauchen microcephalus
AAAATGTGATAGATTAGATTAATTACAAATCCTGTAATTAGATTTATTTATCTTTATTAATTATCTTTGACTAAATTAAGTTTTAACATCTTTTCCTTGTGTTTATTTTCTGTGGTTTGTGTTTTTAATATGTTTTTATTTGAGTTTTTATTCTGCAAACGGAAAATAAACTAAACCGAAGCAACAACATCTCCATGGAGACCAGCAGGGGGCGACCTGTAAGTAAGTCATGCTTTTTTTTCCCCTTCTTCCAATGAAAAGTTGAATTTTCTCTCTCGTGTGTCGTGAGTTTGAGCGTGTCGGTGTGTCCAGGCTCTGCCGACGATCGCACACACCAAACTACAAACACACGGCTTAAATGTGACCTTAAAAAAGTTCTAAAAATCCATATCTGTGGAGGATTAGACTGACGGCTGCTGGAGATGTGCATCAGCTGCTCCATCGATCACAACACAACTTTTACTTTGACTTCTGACTCAAAACTGTCGACAAGTTTGGAAAACGCCAAAGTCAAACCGGGATCCGATATCGGCTTCCACAAGTCACTTCTCTCAAGTCAAGTCTCTCTCTTCTCTCTCTCTCTCACTGTCTCTCTCTTCACTTTCTCTCTCTCACTGTCTCTCTCTTTACTGTCTCTCTCTCACTGTCTCTCTCTTTACTTTCTCTCTCTCACTGTCTCTCTCTTCTCTCTCTCTATCTTCTCTCTCTCTCTCTTCTCTCTCTTCTCTCACTGTCTCTCTCTTCTCTCTCTCTTCTCTCTCACTGTCTCTCTCTTCACTTTCTCTCTCTCACTGTCTCTCTCTTCTCTCTCTCTTCTCTCACTGTCTCTCTCTTCTCTCTCTCTCTCTTCTCACTGTCTTCTCTCTCACTGTCTCTCTCTTCTCTCTCTCTTCTCTCACTGTCTCTCTCTTCTCTCTCTCTTCTCTCTCACTGTCTCTCTCTTCTCTCTCTCTCTCTCACTGTCTCTCTCTTCACTTTCTCTCTCACCGTCTCTCTCTTCACTTTCTCTCTCTCACTCTTCTCTCTCTCTCTTCTCTCTCTCTCTTCTCTCTCACTGTCTCTCTCTTCTCTCTCTCTTCTCTCACTGTCTCTCTCTTCTCTCTCTCTTCTCTCTCACTGTCTCTCTCTTCACTTTCTCTCTCTCACTGTCTCTCTCTCTCTCTCTCTCTCTCACTGTCTCTCTCTTCTCTCTCTCTTCTCTCTCACTGTCTCTTTCTTCACTTTCTCTCTCTCACTGTCTTTCTCTTCTCTCTCTCTCTTCTCTCTCACTGTCTCTCTCTTCTCTCACTGTCTCTCGCTTCTCTCTCTGTCTCTCTCTCTCTCTCTGTCTCTCTCTTCTCTCACTGTCTCTCTCTTCTCTCACTGTCTCTCGCTTATCTCTCTGTCTCTCTCTCTCTCTGTCTCTCTCTTCTCTCACTGTCTCTCTCTTCGCTTTCTCTCTCTCTCTCTGTCTCACTCTTCTCTCTTCTCTCTCTGTCTCTCTCTTCTCTCTCTCTTCTCTCTCACTGTCTCCCGTTTCTCTCTCTCTTCTCTCTCTTTTCTCTCTTCTCTCTGTCTCTCTCTTCTCCCTCTCCCCTCTTCTCCCTCTCCCCTCTTCTCTCTCTCTTTCTCTCAATCTCTTCTCTCTCTTCTCTCTCTCTTTCTCTCTCTTCTCTCATTCTCTTCTCTCTCTCTGTCTCTCTCTCTTTCTCTCTCTCTCTTCTCTCTTCTCTCTCTCTTCTCTCTCTCTTCTCTCTTCTCTCTCTCTGTCTCTCTCTTCTCTCTGTCTCTCTCTTCTCCCTCTCCCCGTCTTCTCTCTCTCTCTTCTCTCTTCTCTCTCTCTCTTCTCTCTCTCTCTTCTCTCTCTCTCTTCTCTCTCTCTGTCTCTCTCTTCTCTCTGTCTCTCTCTTCTCTCTTCTCTCTCTCTCTCTCTCTTCTCTCTCTCTCTTCTCTCTCTCTTCTCTCTCTCTTTCTCTCTCTTCTCTCTCTTCTCCTCATTCGCTCTCTTCCCTCTATTCTCTCTCTCCTCTCTCTCTCCCTCTCTCTCTGTCTCTTCTCTCTGTCTCTCTTCTCTCTCTCTGTCTCTCTCCTTTCTCTCTCTGTCTCTCTCTTCTCTCTGTCTCTCTGTTCTCTCTCTTTCTCTTCTCTCTCCTCTCTCTCTCGCTCCCTCTCTTCTCTCTCTCTTCTCTCTCTCTCTTCTCTCTCTCTGTCTCTCTCTCTCTCTCTGTCTCTCTCTTCTCTCTTCTCTCTCTCTCTTCTCTCTCTCTTCTCTCTCTCTCTTCTCTCTTCTCTCTCTCTTCTCTCTCTCTGTCTCTCTCTTCTCTCTGTCTCTCTCTTCTCTCTGTCTCTCTCTTCTCTCTTCTCTCTTCTCTCTCTCTTCTCTCTCTCTTCTCTCTCTCTCTTCTCTCTTCTCTCTCTCTTCTCTCTTCTCTCTCTCTGTCTCTCTCTTCTCTCTTCTCTCTCTCTTCTCTCTGCTCTCTTTTCTCTCTTCTCTTTCTCTGTCTCTCTCTTCTCTCTGTCTCTCTCTTCTCCCTCTCCCCGTCTTCTCTCTCTCTCTTCTCTCTCTCTTCTCTCTCTCGACCAGGTGAGGCCCGTCCTTCCCGGGGGAGTGCAGTGGAGCTCCGAGGGGATCAAGTACCTGGGAGTGTTCCTGGGGAATGAACAATTCCAGGGCAAGAACTGGGAGGGGCTTGTGGAAAAGGTGAGTGCCCGATTGTCTCGGTGGACTTGGGTCCAGCCCCAGCTGTCGTACAGGGGGAGGGCTCTGGTGGTCAACACGCTGGCAGCCTCCTGTCTGTGGCACCGCTTCACTGTCCTGCAGCCTCCAGACTCTGTGGTGGTGAACATTCAAAGGAAACTGGTGGAGTTCTTCTGGGGGGGCTTCCACTGGCCCCCCAGCGGTCCTCTACCTGCCTGTGGACGAAGGAGGACAGGGGCTGATAGACCTGGCGAGTCGGTTGGCGGCTGTGCGTCTGCAGACTGTGCAGCGTCTGCTGTACGGCCCACAGCAGCTGTGGACAGAGCTGGCAGCTGTCCTGCTTCGTGGCGTGGGGGGGCTGGACTACGATAAACATCTGTTCCTCACAGACCTGAGCGGTGTGGACATGTCGGGGACTACACCTTTCTACCGCTCAGTGCTGAAAGCCTGGCGCTCTGTGCTGTCCTTTTCACGGGAGGAGCCATACGATCGGGGAGGAGAAGAGACGCTCCTCCATAACCCTGTGGTGAGGAGCACCCTGCTGGAGTCTCCTCAGCTGAGGCAGGCATTTGTGACTGCTGGACTGACCCGGCTGGCCCATCTGAGGACTGACAGAGGGTGGAAGACCGCTGCTCAGCTCAGCCAGGAGACAGGGGTGAGGTCTGAGCGAGTGGTGCAGAGACTGCTGCAGGAGGTACAGAGTGGACTCCCGGCTCGGTTCAAAGAAGCTCTGGGCACATACAGAGCCCACTTACCTGCCCACCATCTGAACTTTCCATCACTGTGTGTGCAGGCCTTAGGAGCACAGGAGGAACCATCTGGAGCGGTGACGTTCCCAGTCCTGTCAGATCTGGCTACAGCGGTAAAGAAGGACCTGTACATCACTGCCGTAAAAGTCCGCCACAGAGTGGAGCTGGTTGCCGCATCTGAGAGCAGGTGGTCAGGTGTGTTGGCCCCGGGGTCATCTCCCAAAGACAGCTGGAGGTCCCTGTACTGCCCTCCTACGGAGAAGCGATGCGCTGACCTCCAGTGGAGGGTGGTGCATGGGGCTGTGGCCACAAACAGACATGTGGCCCACTTTGACCCGAGCTCAGCCCGTCAGTGTGTCTTCTGTCCCGCTGAGGAGACACTGGAGCATCTGTGGCTGTCCTGTCCTCGCCTCCATCCTCTCTTTGCCACAGTGGGACACTGGCTCCAGAGGTTGGGCCAAGACCTCACCAGGGAGCTGTTTGCGTTGGGACCACGGTACAGTGCAGTGCGGCGCCGGACTGTGGGGCTGGTCAGCTTCGTCCTGGGGCAGGCGAAGCTGAGTATTTGGCTCACAAGAAGAAACTGGAGAGCTGGGACAGGTTGTACAGACCCTGAACTTCTGCTGAGGCGTCTGGTGAAGGCCTCAGACTGGAGCACAGCTACAGCTCACTGGTGGGAGAGCTGGGAGACTTTGAAGCCGTGTGGACAGTGGGGTCAGCCCTGTGTGAGCTGAGGGAGGGGCAGTACTGGACTTTTAGGAGGGGTTTCCCTTTGTTTGGTGTCTGTGGCTTGATCATGTTGGAGTGCTGACATTTTAATATAATAATAAATGTATTTTAAAAGTCAAAGTCTCTTCTCTCTCTCTCTCTTCTCTCTCTTTCTCTCTTCTCTCTCTCTCTTCTCTCTTCTCTCTCTCTTCTCTCTCTCTCTCTTCTCTCTGTCTCTCTCTTCTCTCTCTTTTCTCTCTCTTCTCTCTGTCTCTTCTCTCTTCTCTCTCTCTTCTCTCTCTCTCTCTTCTCTCTGTCTCTCTCTTCTCTCTCTTTTCTCTCTCTTCTCTCTCACTGTCTCTCTCTTCTCTCTTCTCTCTCTTTTCTCTCTCTTCTCTCTGTCTCTCTCTTTTCTCTCTTTCTCTCGGTTCTCTCTCTCTTCTCTCTCTCTCCTCTCTCCCTTCTCTCTCCCTCTCTTCTCACTGTCTTCTCTCTTTCTTCTCTCTCTCTTTCTCTCTCTCTCCTCTTTCCCTTCTCTCTCTCTTTTCTCTCTCTATCTCTCTTAATAAATGTATTTTAAAAGTCAAAGTCTCCTCTCTCTCTCTCTTCTCTCTCTTTCTCTCTCTCTCTCTTCTCTCTCTCTCTCTCTTCTCTCTCTCTCTCTCTCTCTCTCTCTCTCTCTCTTCTCTCTGTCTCTCTCTTCTCTCTCTCTCTCACTGTCTCTCTCTTCTCTCTCTTCCCTCTTCTCTCTCTTTTCTCTCTCTTCTCTCTGTCTCTCTCTTTTCTCTCTTTCTCTCGCTTCTCTCTCTCTTCTCTCTCTCTCTCTCCTCTCTCTCTTCTCTCTCCCTCTCTTCTCACTGTCTTCT
>JAVJIX010000082.1:3467500-3547500 GCA_036785185.1 Paratrypauchen microcephalus
CCTCCACTGCCCTCGCCGCTGCCCTCACCGCTGCCCTCACCGCTGCCCCCTCCACTGCCCTCGCCGCTGCCCTCGCCGCAGAGAATCCGAGCTGTGCGCAACAGCAACAGCGCGCAGCTCGGTTGTAAATACGTCTGACATTTGTAACAAACCAAGAAAACAAAACCTGCCGATTTAAGGTAATCGACTATAATGACGTAAATCGCCTTGTCCCTGACTGATGTTCGTTCATTTAAAAGCAGCGTTACCCAGTACCAAGACGACAGATTTGTTTCATATCTGTGGTGTCCGGGGAGACAACTACATCTCCACTAAACCACCTTCATAATCAAAAATGCACCGTGACGAGAAGTACTGAACCTTTCCTTCTTCTTCTAAACGATCAGAAGTCATCACCTGTTCCCTCAGCAGGTTTCGGTTCGTGGGGTCAGCCTGGCGTGTGAATCGGCGTCGGTTTGTGAGGGTTTTGTTCTGTTTTGTCTTGAATCGATCTCCCAGTGTAACAATCCCTGTTTTCTCAGAGAATAATTGGACGGATGACAGGAGCATCTGAAGACAGGATGAAAGAGGCTCCTGACAGTGAGAGTGTCTGCTCTGTGACACGAACGAACAAACGAACGAGAGAGAGAGAGAGAGCGGCGACGGACGGTGGAGGAAATAAGTGTTTGATCTCTTGCTGATTTTGTAGTTTGGCCACTGACAAAGAAATGAACAGTCTAGAGTTTGTTTTCACGTGACGTCCGAACGCCTCCAGACTCGGGACGCACCGATGTGAACATGTTAGCCGATACCGATATCCGGTATGGATGTTGCTGATAATCAGCCGATACCGATATTGGCCGATGCCGATATTTGTTTATTTATAATTCTGCGATAACTTTTTATACAGACTGAAAATCATGCAAAATGAACTTTTGAATGTCTTTTTTTATTTTCAAAACGTGTTTTAACTCCTGATTTTTTTTTAATTTTTTTTTTTCCAATTTCAATTTTTTTTTTGACTAAACTGGAACTAGACCAGGAATAAACCAGGACTGAACCAGGACTAAACCAGGACTTAACCAGGACTTAACCAGGACTAAAACAGGACTAAACCAGGACTAAACCAGGACTTAACCAGGACTTAACCAGGACTAAACCAGGACTAAACCAGGACTAAACCAGGACTAAAACAGGACTAAAACAGGACTAAACCAGGACTAAAACAGGACTAAACCAGGACTTAACCAGGACTTAACCAGGACTAAACCAGGACTAAACCAGGACTAAACCAGGACTAAAACAGGACTAAACCAGGACTAAACCAGGACTTAACCAGGACTTAACCAGGACTAAACCAGGACTAAACCAGGACTAAACCAGGACTTAACCAGGACTTAACCAGGACTAAACCAGGACTAAACCAGGACTAAACCAGGACTAAAACAGGACTAAACCAGGACTAAACCAGGACTAAACCAGGACTTAACCAGGACTTAACCAGGACTAAACCAGGACTAAACCAGGACTAAACCAGGACTAAAACAGGACTAAACCAGGACTAAACCAGGACTAAAACAGGACTAAAACAGGACTAAACCAGGACTAAACCAGGACTAAACCAGGACTTAACCAGGACTAAACCAGGACTAAACCAGGACTAAACCAGGACTAAAACAGGACTAAAACAGGACTAAACCAGGACTAAACCAGGACTAAAACAGGACTAAACCAGGACTAAACCAGGACTAAACCAGGACTTAACCAGGACTTAACCAGGACTAAACCAGGACTAAAACAGGACTAAACCAGGACTAAACCAGGACTAAAACAGGACTAAAACAGGACTAAACCACGACTAAAACAGGACTAAACCAGGACTAAACCAGGACTAAAACAGGACTAAAGCAGGACTAAACCAGAACTAAATCAGGACTAAACCAGGACTAAACCAGGACTTAAGCGGGTCTAAACCAGGACTAAACCAGGACTGAACCAGGACTGAACCAGGACTTTATAGTGTAACATTTTTTTTATTTATTTTTTATAGTGTAACATTGTGTTCTGTGTCCTGATTGGCTAAGGGACCTTTGCTGATTGGTGTTATAGATGGGGGACGTGGGGGATGGGGGCTAAACTGGAACTAGACCTGGACCAGACCAGGATCAGACCGGGCCTAGACCAGGACTAAACGCGGACTAAACCAGGTCTAGACCAGGTCTAAACAAGGTCTACACCTGGACTGCACCAGGACTAGACCAGGTCTAAACCAGGATTAAACCACTGCGTGCGGCTCTTTGCCTTTGCTCTTTTCGGACTTCGTACCTCAAACGAACGAACGAACGCAAGAAACCAGGCAAAGAGCCGCACGCCGTGGTTTAATCCTGGTTTAGACCTGGTTTAGACCTGGTCTAGAGGAGGCCCGGTTTGGGCACGGGTCTCATGCTCGTCGTTAATATTGGGTCACTTTTACACATCGTATCATCGTACGATATCATAATAATAATAATAATACATTTAATTTATATAGCGCTTTTCAAGACACTCAAAGACGCTTCACAAATCATAAAAGAATAAAATATCACAGAATTTACAACATAAAATCAAACATTTAAAATATCACAAAATTTACAATATAAAATCAAACTTTAAAAGCAATTTTAAACAGGTGGGTTTTGAGTTCTTTTTTGAAGGTGGGGAGATCAGTCACGGAGGGGTTTGGGCAGTGAGTTCCAGAGGGTGGGGGCAGCGATGGAGAAGGCTCTGTCCCCCCAGGTGCGGAGCTTGGTCCTACAGGGCAGGGACAGGAGGTTGGAGCTGGAGGAGCGGAGGGAGCGAGATGGAGTGTGGTGGTGGAGCAGGTCTGTGAGGTAAGGAGGGGCCAGGTTGTGAAGTGCTTTGAAAGTGATGAGAAGAATTTTGAAGTGGATGCGCTGAGGGACGGGGAGCCGGTGGAGCTTGTGGAGGACAGGGGTGATGTGTTCACGTGAGCGGGTGTGGGCGAGGAGCCGGGCAGCGGAGTTCTGAATGTACTGTAGTCTGTTGAGGGTTTTGGATGGTGTACCGTAGAGCAGGTCAGGACTGGGACAAAAAAATGGCTCTGGCATTTTTGGCTTAGACCAGCCCCTCATAATTAGTCCTGGTTCAGACCTGATTTAGTCCTGATTTAGACCTGATTAGTCCTGGTTTAGTCCTGGTTCAATCCTGATGTAGTCCTGGTTTAGTCCTGGTTTAGTCCTGGTTCAGTCCTGGTTTAGTCCTGGTTCAGACCTGATTTAGTCCTGGTTTAGTCCTGGTTCAGACCTGATTTAGTCCTGGTTTAGTCCTGGTTCAGACATGATTTAGTCCTGGTTTAGTCCTGGTTCAGACCTGATGTTGTCCTGGTTCAGACCTGATGTAGTCCTGGTTCAGACCTGGTTTAGTCCTGGTTCAATCCTGATTTAGTCCTGGTTTAGTCCTGGTTCAGACATGATTTAGTCCTGGTTTAGTCCTGGTTCAGACCTGATGTAGTCCTGGTTCAGACCTGGTTTAGTCTTGGTTCAGACCTGATGTAGTCCTGGTTCAGACCTGGTTTAGTCTTGGTTCAGACCTGATGTAGTCCTGGTTTAGTCCTGGTTCAGTCCTAAATTGTGGGCCGGTCTCTAAGTAAAAAAAAAAGAAGGGCATCGGCCCCTAGGACTGTCGGCCCACCGGGAAAATGCCCGGTATGCCCAATTACCAGTCCAGGCCTGCCGTAGAGGATGCTATTGCAGGGCTATGTTTTTGAGGTGAAAGAATGCAGTCCGGGATATGTTAAAAATTTGGCAATATCGGCAGATACCGATGTTAATGCCGATATATCGTGCCTTATCCCTACTCCAGAACTTTAGAGCTCTGAAGGTCTTGTGCTGTATCAGGGCTCGGGCAGACCAGGGAGTTGACAACAGAGGTGGGACAAAGTCATTGCTGGGCAAGTCCCAAGTAAGTCTAAGTCGTTTGCACTCAAGTCCGAGTGAAGTCCCGAGTCAAGAGTATCCAAGTGCCGAGTCAAGTCCGAAGTCAAAGCTCAAGAGTCTCAAGTCGAGTCCAAAGTCCTAGCATTTTAGTTTCAATCAATCAATCAATCAATCAATCAATCAAATATTTATAAGGCGCTTTTCATACAAAATTGTAGCACAAAGCGCCTTACAGTGGTCAAGGATTAGAAGATTGACCTTTATTGATCTCGCACAGGAGAAGTTGTTTCTATATTTGACCTGGGGACCATCCCCATGATTTTGTTTTGTTATTTATGCTTTGGTCAGGCCCTAAGCTGGAGGATTTTACCTATGGCGCATGTTTAGGTTGGTGGGGGAAACCGGAGTACCCGGAGGAAACCCACCCAAACACGGGGAGAACATGCAGTCTCCACACAGAAAGGCCCGGGCAACCCGAACCTTCTTGCTGTGAAGCATGAGTGCTAGCCACTCAGCCACCGTGCCGCCAGGGGAAAAAAAAAATAAAAAAATAAAAAAAAAGAACAGGAACAGGAACAGCAGCGACAACAGCAACAACAGCAACAACAGCAGCAACAGCATCAACAACAACAGCAGCAGCAGCAGCAACAACAACGGCAACAACGACAGAACAACAGCAGCAACAACAACAACAGCAGCAACAGCAGCAACAACAACAACAGCAGCAACAACAGCAGCAACAGCAGCAACAACAACAACAGCAGCAACAACAGCAACAACAATAACAGCAACAGCATCAACAACAACAGCAGCAGCAGCAGCAACAACAACGGCAACAACGACAGAACAACAGCAACAACAACAACAGCAGCAACAGCAGCAACAACAACAACAGCAGCAACAGCAGCAACAACAACAACAGCAGCAACAGCAGCAACAACAACAACAGCAACAACAACAGCAGCAATAACAACAACCACAACAACCGCAACAACAACCGCAATAACAACAACAGCAACAACAGCAGCAACAGCAGCAACAACAACAACAGCAACAACAACAGCAACAACAACAACAGCAACAACAGCAGCAACAGCAGCAACAACAACAGTCATTTCGAGTCTCCTTTACAAAGAAATAAAATTTCTACAAATCATATCTGCAATCTGCAAGATCTGTATTCATTTGACCTTTTTACACCATATCAAATAACATTAGAAAAAAATGAAAGGATCCAGGTGTGAAAAACATGTTATAATATTCACAAAAAGTCTCATGGTTGTATTAGCTCAAAGCGGTGTTTCTACTAAATACTGAACAAAAAGGTCCGAAAACTTATGTCAGTGATTTCAGTCTTTGTGCAGCTTCAGGTGCCGAACAAAATTGGACGTTGTGGAAGCTCCGTCTGTAATCTTTGACCCGCACGTTCTGCATATTGCCGTTCGTTTTTTGTTGACAACTTCATAGTTTTTATAACCGAACGAAATCACCTTCGGCATCATTTTGCAAACTGGCGCGTGGATGCTTGTTTCCGCATCATTTGTTGTGCAATTTGCCTTGGATGCGGTCGAATGAAAGCAACGTAGATCTACTGCGATTGGATGTTGTGCAAGCCGCGTGCACATGCTCTTTACATACATTTTCACAGATTCACAAGTACAACGAGTGCGGTCCTTATCAACATACTTTTAGAGGTTTTTTTTTTTCATTGGACGTAGCAAGTCATCACAAGTCAAAAGGCCTAAGTCCAAGTGAAGTCACGAGTTATTGATATTGAAGTCCAAGTCGAGTTGCAAGTGTTTGTACATTTTGTCGAGTCGAGTCTAAAGTTATCAAATTCGTGACTCGAGTCTGACTCGAGTCGAAGTCACATAACTCGAGTCCACACCTCTGGTCGACAATATCGGGATCTCTTACAGCAGCAGAATCGACAAATCGCCGCTGTCACTGAACAAACTTGAATCCATCTCATACGGATCTTCTCACCCAATTAATTAGTTTGTTCATATAACGCTCCTTTTCTTTGGCATCCAACTTATCTCTGTACAACTATTCGACTGGATCAGAAGTTTTGGATTCCGATATGGAAGGTTTATTGTGAAATTTTGATTTTTTTTCGACACGGTTGCTTTATAAGCGTGTTTACTTTGAGTGAGCGATATCTCCAACATGGCCGCACATCCAGGTCAAGGTCGGATTTTTCGAGTCCGTGAAAACACACTATAATTTTAACATTGAGCCAGAATATCAAAAAGAAAATCACATTATAGAAAATATATTCCTTGATTTGCATTTTATTGTGTGAAATAAGTATTTGATCCCCGACCAGCCATGAAGAGTTCTGCTCCCACAGACCAGTCAGACACTCCGAATCAACTCGTCACCTGAATTAGACTCCTGTTTTAAGGACTCGCCTGTATAAAAGACCTCTGTCCACAGAATCAGTCAGACTCCAAACTGTCCAACATGGGAAAGACCAAAGAGCTGCCAAAGACCTCAGGGACCAGACTGTGGACCTGCACGAGGCTGGACTGGGCTACAAAACCATAAGCATGAACTGGTGTTAAGGAGAAAACTGTTGGTGCAATTGTTCGAAAATTTAAGAAATACAAAATGACCATCAGTCGACCTCGGTCTGAGGCTCCACACAAGATCTCACCTTGTGGGATTTCCTGCCCCCTGTGACCTCCTGCCCCCTGTGACCTCCTGCCCCCTGTGACCTCCTGCCCCCTGTGACCTCCGACCTCCTGCCCCCTGTGACCTCCTGCCCCCTGTGACCTCCGACCTCCTGCCCCCTGTGACCTCCTGCCCCCTGTGACCTCCTGCCCCCTGTGACCTCCTGCCCCCTGTGACCTCCTGCCCCTGTGACCTCCTGCCCCTGTGACCTCCTGCCCCCTGTGACCTCCTGCCCCCTGGGGCACTGGACGACCCAAACAACATGAGAAAACCCTGAAGAACAAAAGCAATGCAAAAGTTTACCAAATAAATACTTGAAACTAACCACTGCTAATAGTTGCTGTACACTCGTGTACGCCCGTGCATACTCGTGTACGCCCGTGCATACTCGTACATGCCCGTGCATACTCGTGTACGCCCGTGCATACTCGTGTACGCCCGTGCATACTCGTGTACGCCCGTGCATACTCGTGTACGCCCGTGCATACTCGTGTACGCCCGTGCATACTCGTGTACGCCCGTGCATACTCGTACACGCTCGGGGGACCTGTCTGTAAACAGAATAAACGGCACGGTGGCTGAGTGGCTGAGTGGTTAGCGCTCATGCTTCACAGCAAGAAGGTTCTGGGTTCGATCCCCGGGTCGCCCGAGCCTTTCTGTGTGGAGTTTGCATGTTCTCCCCGTGTCTGGGTGGGTTTCCTCTGGGCACTCCGGTTTCCCCCATCAACCCAAAACATGCACCAGGTAAAATCCTCCAGCTCAGGTCCTGACCAAACCGAAGCGAGAAGATCATGGAGATGGTCCCTGGGCGCAGTAATGTGCTGCCCACTGCTCCTGATAACAGGATGGGTTAAATGCAGAGAAGAATTTCTCCAGTGTGAGATCAATAAAGTTGCTTCTTAAAAAAAAGTCTTTATTTGGTCTCACACAGGAAAAATTTGACTTCTGCATTTGACCCATCCTTTTCAGGAGCAGTGAGCAGCCATCTTTCGGCGCCCGGGGGCAGTACCGTGAAGGGTCTTGCCCAAGGACCCACACTGGCTTGCTCATGGGGGGATTTGAACTCAGGTTCCCCCCGGGGAAAGTCAGGGTGTTTTCACATATAGTCCTCTTTAAGCGAACCGAACTCAGTCCGCTAAAAGTGGACCAACAAGGGGACCAAGAGAACACAAACTCAGTTCTGTTTGTGTTCACATTGTGAAAGAGGACCGAGTTCTCTTTCTGGTCCACTTAAGCTCTGATGGAGCCTCAGTCCTCTTTCTGTTCACACTGGAGCTTCTCTAGAGCTCTGAGACCTTCACTCCTTGGCATTCTCTGTGACGGCCATCCCTCTTAATCATGGCCCCAGTTCAGAGAAAACCCACAAAATAGAACCGGGGTCCTATTCCATTATTCCTAGCTGCAGTATTCAAGTATTCAGGCGACCGTGCCTGCCTTGAACACTCTAATTTTTTCAAAGTAAACGCTTCGGACCCCGCGGGACACTCAGCCAAGAGCATCGAGGGGGCGCCAAGAGCCAGGGGCTGGGACAGACGGGGGCCCGCCTCGCAGCGGATCCAACTACGAGCTTTTTAACTGCAGCAACTTTAATATACGCTATTGGAGCTGGAATTACCGCGACTGCTGGCACCAGACTTGCCCTCCAATGGATCCTCGTTAAAGGATTTAAAGTGTACTCATTCCAATTACAGGGCCTCCAAAGAGTCCTGTATTGTTATTTTTCGTCACTACCTCGCCGTGTCGCTGTCTACGGGAAGCTTAGAAGGTAATAAAACTGCACAAAAGGCGAAGTGAACCCGGAGCGTTATGTGTACACACTGCGCAGGTTAGACGAACCGTACCGAGGACCTTTTAGCGAACCGTACTGAGACCACCTCCCGAGATGGTCTCAGTTCGGTTCGTTTTAAAGGGGTCTGAGTGCGCTTAGAGTGTTCACATATAAACCTATAATGCTCAGTTAGCGATCTGAGTTCGCTTTAAATGCTGAAAGGGACCAAGTGTGAAAACACCCTCAGTGACTTACCAGTTGAGCTAACCAGCCGGTCTCAAACTAATCCGAGTGTTTCACAAATGGAGCAGCTCCTTCTGCAAACTGACCACATCTCCCTGACGACCTCTCCGCAAACCGGCCCGTGCGCAAACCCACGGTTCATAAAAGAGTTTTCAATACTCAGTCCAAACACGATCAGTGTGATGGAGTGTGTGTGTTTTGCTTGTTCTGCCTGTGTGTGCGCTCAGACTCTCAGACGTTTGAACAGCTGCCAGAGCAACAAACTGTGATTCACTCTCTCCATATTCGGGCTATTTATATCTGAGCGCGAGCGAGAGCTTCTTGTCGGAATAGAACACAACAGCCCCGGCGTGCGCTCAGGAGGTCTTTGGAGGAGGCACAAAACGTCTGTCTCTTTAGACTCTTTGCCTTTCGCCTTGTCACCATGGAAACCGTCATTAACCAAACATGCTCCTCTCCGATGGACACTTCCCTTTGCTCCTCCTGAGCGCCGAAGCCCCGTCCTTCCACCGCCAGGACCGGGAAACATCTCAGAACAAAAGCACCGATCCTTTGCTCTCTCTTCCTCTCTTTCTCTGTCCCCCCCTTCATCTCTCTACCCCTCTCTCTCTCCCTCTCCCTCGATCAAGAAAAACAACCACAAAAAAAAAAACAATGTTATGTTCTCCAATAGTGACATGCTCTCTCTCCATGCCTCTCTCACACTTTCTCGTGAGAGGAAAAGAGAGAGGGACAGACCCTCTCTCTTTTCCTCTCACGCTTTCTCTCCTTTCTCTCTCTCTCTCCGTCTCTCTCTCCCCCTTTTCTCCGAACTCGCTGCTTCGAGAAAAACAACCACAAACAAAAACAATGTTACATTATTCAACAGTGATGTGCTCTCTCTCTCTCCATTCCTCTCTCTCTGTCCCTCTCTTTTTTCCTCTCACACTTTATCTCCTTTTTTTCTCTCCGTCTCTCTCTCCCCTTTTCTCCGAACTCGCTGCTTCGAGAAAAACAACCAAACAGTTGTTATTCAACAGTGATGTGCTCTCTCTCTCTCTCATCCCCCTCTCTCTCTCATACACACTTTCTCTCTCTTCCTCTCTCTGTCTCTCTCTCTTCCTCTCTCTCTTCCTCTCTCTCTCTTCCTCTCCTCCGAACTCGCTGATTCGAGAAAAACAACCACAAACAAACAAATGTTGTTATTCAACAGTGATGTGTTCTCTCTCTCCATCCCCCTCTTTCTCTCTCATACAAACTTCCTCTCTCTCTCTTTCTGTCTCTCTTCCTCTCTCTCTCTTTATCTCTCTCTTCCTCTCTCTCTCTCTTTCTCTCTCTCTTCCTCTCCTCCGAACTCGCTGATTCGAGAAAAACAACCACAAACAAACAAATGTTGTTATTCAACAGTGATGTGTTCTCTCTCTCCATCCCCCTCTTTCTCTCTCATATGCACTTCCTCTCTCTCTCTCTCTTCCTCTCCTCTGAACTCGCTGCTTCAGGAAAAACAACCACAAACAAAAACAGTGAAATATTCTCCCACAGTGTCGTGTTCCAGACCCTGAAGCAGACTCAGGATTTGGAGAAGTGTGTGTGTGTGTGTGTGTGTGTGTGTGTGTGTGTGTGTGTGTGTGAGTGTGTGTGTGTGTGTGTGTGTATGTGTATGTGTGTGTGTGTGTGTGTGTGTGTGTGTGTGTGTGTATGTGTGTGTGAGTGTGTGTGTGTGTGTGTGTGTGTGTGTGTGTGTGTGTGTGAGTGTGTGTGTGTGTGAGTGTGTGTATGTGTGTGTGTGAGTGTGTGTGAGTGTGTGTATGTGTGTGTGAGTGTGAGTGTGTGTGTGTGTGTGTGTGTGTGTGTGTGTGTGTGTGTGTGTGTGTGTGTGTGTGTGTGTGTGTGTGAGTGTGTGTGTGTGTGTGTGAGGGTTGAAGAAAAGGTCAAATATTTAATAAATCTTATAAAACAAATGAGCAAAATGAATGTGTTTTGATCCACTGTTGGTAGTTTGGATCATCTGAGACACTTTTCATAAAACGTAACTTTACAAATCAGATATTTCTGCCTGTCAACCTAAATTTGGACATTTCATAAAATAAATCAGCCAACTGCATTTACAATCAAACTAAGACTTCTCATTATGATATTAATTATTCTTAAATTAAACAGAATGTTTAACTCGAATTTATTAAGACAGTTGTTTTTTTACAGTATTGTGTCCTTAGGGTCTAAACTATACTTAAAACTGTTTTTGCAGGTAAATTTCCTCACTATATATATATATATATATATATATATATATATATATATATATATATATATATATATATATATATATAAAATAAAGCTCAAATGTGTCATTTAAGCAGCAGTGTCAATGTAATTTAAGCAGCTGCATCAGTGTCTTTTAAGCAGTAGTGTCAGTGTAATTTAAGTGTTATTTAAGCAGCAGTTTCATTGTCATTTAAGCAGCAGTGTCAGTGCCATTTAAGCAGTAGTCTCAGTGTCATTTAAGTGTCATTTAAGCAGCAGTGTCAGTGTCATTTAAGCAGTAGTGTCAATGTCATTTAAGTGTCATTTAAGCAGTAGTGTCAGTGTCATATAAGTGTCATTTAAGCAGCAGTTCCATTGCCATTTAAGCAGCAGTGTCAGTGTCATTTAAGTATCATTTAAGCAGTAGTGTCAGTGTAATTTAAGTGTCATTTAAGCAGCAGTTCCATTGCCATTTAAGCAGCAGTGTCAGTGTCATTCAAGCAGTAGTGTCAGTGTCATTTAAGTGTCATTTAAGCAGCAGTGTCAGTGCCATTTAAGCAGCAGTGTCAGTGTCATTTAAGTGTCATTTAAGCAGCAGTGCCAGTGCCATTTAAGCAGCAGTGTCAGTGTCATTTAAGTGTCATTTAAGCAGCAGTGTCATTGTCATTTAAGCAGCAGTGTCAGTGCCATTTAAGCAGTAGTCTCAGTGTCATTTAAGTGTCATTTAAGCAGCAGTGTCAGTGTAATTTAAGCAGTAGTGTCAATGTCATTTAAGTGTCATTTAAGCAGTAGTGTCAGTGTCATTTAAGTGTCATTTAAGCAGCAGTTCCATTGCCATTTAAGCAGCAGTGTCAGTGTCATTTAAGTGTCATTTAAGCAGTAGTGTCAGTGTAATTTAAGTGTCATTTAAGCAGCAGTTTCATTGCCATTTAAGCAGCAGTGTCAGTGTCATTCAAGCAGTAGTGTCAGTGTCATTTAAGTGTCATTTAAGCAGCAGTGTCAGTGCCATTTAAGCAGCAGTGTCAGTGTCATTTAAGTGTCATTTAAGCAGCAGTGTCAATGCCATTTAAGCAGCAGTGTCAGTGTCATTTAAGTGTCATTTAAGCAGCAGTGTCATTGTCATTTAAGCAGTAGTGTCAGTGTCATTTAAGTGTCATTTAAGCAGCAGTTTCATTGTCATTCAAGCAGTCGTGTCAGTGTCATTTAAGCAGCAGTGTCAGTGCCATTTAAGCAGCAGTGTCAGTGTCATTTAAGCAGCAGTGTAATTGTCATTTAAGCAGCAGCGTCAGTGTCATTTAAACAGCAGCGTCAGTGATATTTAAGTGTAATTTAAGCAGCAGTGTCAGTGTCATTTAAGCAGCAGCAGCAACGTCAGTGTCATTTAAGCAGCCGTGTCAGTGTCATTCAAGCAGTAGTGTCAGTGTCATTTAAGTGTCATTTAAGCAGCAGTGTCAGTGCCATTTAAGCAGCAGTGTCAGTGTCATTTAAGTGTCATTTAAGCAGCAGTGTCAGTGCCATTTAAGCAGCAGTGTCAGTGTCATTTAAGTGTCATTTAAGCAGTAGTGTCAGTGTCATTTAAGTGTCATTTAAGCAGCAGTTTCATTGTCATTCAAGCAGTCGTGTCAGTGTCATTTAAGCAGCAGTGTCAGTGCCATTTAAGCAGCAGTGTCAGTGTCATTTAAGCAGCAGTGTAATTGTCATTTAAGCAGCAGCGTCAGTGTCATTTAAACAGCAGCGGCAGTGACATTTAAGTGTAATTTAAGCAGCAGTGTCAGTGTCATTTAAGCAGCAGCAGCGTCAGTGTCATTTAAGCAGCAATATCAGTGTCATTTAAGCAGTAGTGTCAGTGTCATTTAAGTGTCATTTAAGCAGCAGTGTCAGTTTCTCTGGCTCATCTTTCTATTGAAAATCGCTGCCCTTCTCTCTGTACCTGCTGCTGTCGGGCTCCTGCATTTTGGCCTTAAATTGTTCTTATTAACTCTGAATGATCCTTTATTTCACTATTTTGTCTGAAAATGAATTCCTAATACCGCCTCCAAATTCTTGAGCTTCATTTGACTGGAGCCGGACGCTGTGGGTGACATCACACTCATTCAGGTTTCTTCTTTATACCGACTGGGGGTGACACCCACTTCACACGGGGACAAACCCTGAACACGAACGTGATAAAGAGGCTGGAAACAACATAATGTCCCCCATATTTCACCGTGACAGCGTTCGAACAGGTGAGCGCCGGGTCCTGTGTCCTTTAAGTCTCCTTCACTTTGCAAACACGACGTTTCTCTGCAGGTTCGGCCTCCCCCAAGAACCTCTGATTTATTAAGGTGAGAAGGTGCAGAGAGGAACAGCAGATGGAGAGAACGTGGACCTGAAGCTCGCGTAAGTAAAAGGCATTCATCACTGCACATAATAATCATATAAAGGCCCATGTATATTTGATGAGACGGATCTGCAGAAGTGCTTTCTATAATATGATTGTGTGTTAATGTTTTGGAATGGTTTCTAAAGCAGATTTCATTTGTTCTGTTTGGTCCAGATTTATGGTTCATATTTGGAATAAACTGCAAACAGGAACTAAAACAATTGCCACGTTTAAATGAGAGCTTTAATTTTGAATAAAAATAATTTAATTCTGAATTTTAAAAAATGCTTTAAAAGACAATGTAAACACTTAATTCCTAATGAAAATAATTATTCGGAATTAAACTGAACCCTTTCTTGCATTGTGGCCACATATGTTGCCTAAGTTTAAGTGGGTCAACTGGAGGGAAAACAGATATTTTCACCCCTAAAAGCATGCTGGCCACATACATGCAGCCCTGTAGTTCCATTCTATTGCTGCTAGATGGCGCTGTGATATCCTGTTGCAGAATCAAGATGGCAGGCCCCAGTGGAAGCAGGTGAGTTTGACTTTCTCACTTATGGGGATGGTCCCCGGGTCAAATATAGAAACAACTCCTCCTGTGTGAGATCAATAAAGGTCAATCTTCTAATCCTTGACCACTGTAAGGCGCTTTGTGCTACATTTTTGTATGAAAAGCGCCTTATAAATATTGTTTGATTTGATTTGACTTGTCAAGTGCAATAATTCCTCCATGGAGAGGAAAATAAAGGGAAAATCTATATCTATATATATTTGTTTTAGAACATGTAAAAGTAGTATTTGGTGGTTTTCAAAGAAAAAGAAACAAACCAGGAGGTATTTTATCGACTGCCCACATATGTGGCCACTATGCATATAGTAGTGACCTTATACATGCCACATATGTGGCCACTATGCATGTAAGTTTCTGTGTCCTGTGTGAAGAATCACTCAGTCGTCCAGGTAGGATCCATGGTAAAAGGAGAAATTCATTTTGTCAACTGGACAAAGTTTATTTGGCAGAAAACGTTTTGCAGCTTATCCAAACTGCTTCATCAGTTCTGAGGAACTGGGGAACTTTTTGGGTACTGTATTAAAGTAATGATATAGTAATAATCTTTCACCCCACACATACAGTGATGAAGCAGTTTCTGTCTGTTCTCGAATGTAGCACTCACTGTGCAGTCAGAGCGCGACACTGGGGAAACAAAACAGCTACTTCACAAGAGGATGTACCAACACAGACGAGAGAGCCAGAGTGGACCTCAGTCTGCTGTACATCTCCACCTAAACGGACCTCAGTCTGCCGTACATCTCCACCTAAAAGGACCTCAGTCTGCCGTACATCTCCACCTAAAAGGACCTCAGTCTGCCGTACATCTCCACCTAAAAGGACCTCAGTCTGCCGTACATCTCCACCTAAAAGGACCTCAGTCTGCCGTACACCTCCACCTAAAAGCCACGGGCCACTCCTTTGAGGACAGTGAGGTCCAGATCTTAGCCAGAGAAAAGAACTGGTTTGAGAGGGGAGTTAAACAGGCTATTTTTGCCAAGAAAGAAAATCCTTCCTTGAACAGGAATGGAGGTCTCAGACACAGTTTATCTCCCATATATCTGCTTCATTCAGTCCATTCTCAAACCTAAATCAAAATAAACAAAGAAAACAATAGGGCTAGGCAGGTCAGGTCCAGAGGTGTGAAAACACCCATTAGAGAAGAAGAATGACTTTATTGATCTCACACAGGAGAAATTCTTCTCTGCATTTAACCCATCCTGTTATTAGGAGCAGTGGGCAGCACATTACTGCACCCGGGGACCATCTCCATGATCTTCTCGCTTAGGCTTGGGCAGGACCTCAGCTCGAGGATTTTATCTGGGGCATGTTTTGGAAACGGGAGTGCCCGGAGGAAACCCACCCAGACACGAGATTGAACCCGGAACCTTCTTGCTGTGAAGTGTGAGGGCTAGCCACTCAGCCACCGTACCATTATGGTACTGAATGAGTATGCTAAGCAAGACCCCAGATAGAAACTGAAAACTAAGAGGTGGGATAGTTTCATAGTAATTTCATTGTAGTTAACTCCTCCCTTCAGGCAGATATAAGCAGTGTCCACCAGCACTCTAACCAGAACTGACGAAGTAGCTTAGATGAGCTGCGAAACGTCTTCGACCAAATAAACTTTGTCCAGTTGACAAACTGAATTTCTCCCTTGGATTCTACCTGGACGACTGAGGGATATTGTCATTGACATACAGACCCCCCAGGATTTCGCGGGCATTTTTTGTGATTGTTGCGGCTAAAATGCCTGAACTTTTTTCCAAAAAGTTGTGATGAAAGTTGCGGTGCTTTTAAGGTTTTTGTTGCGATTTTGTTGCGGGAGGAAGTGAAAGTTGCGATAAATAGTTGCGATTTTCCCTTTTTGTAATTAAAATTGAGTAATATTTTGAATACTGAGTTATTACTGACAAAGAATAATACAAAGACACAGAGATCACAGATATGGTCCTAAAACAACCTTACCAACATCGAAAATAAATTACTACTAGGAGGGGAACTGTTTCGCGCGGTCTTTTGCTGTTATTTTTGTGGGCAAATGGCGCCGCAGACATGTTTCTTTGCCATTAGAAGCCGTGTCCCAATTCCCAGAGTGCACAGTTCGGAGCGTGGCCCGAAGGGCATGTGCGTCACACATTTCGACAGAACACCGGCGCGACGACTGTTGTCCCACTTCTTTTTTGTCCCATGCACAGTTAACACGCGGTCCGAAGACCGCAGTCGTTAAGCGGTCCGCGGACTGCAGTCGGGGCTAAGCAAGTGTGCACCTCCTTGACTGCAGTCTGAGCCCCCTTCGGGCCGCGCTCCGAGCTGTGCGCTCTGGGAACTGGGACACGGCCGCAGTTTCGTTTCATCACACGGAAGTAAAGCAGAAGGAAGTTGGTCGACGTTCAATACATCGCCGATGATTGGTCAAAATTAGTAAAAATTGCGGGAAAGTTGCGGTGATTGGTCAAAATTGCAACACCGCCCTGAAGTCACGGGGATTGGCTGAAGTTGCGTTGAAGTTGCAAATCGCAACATCGCGAATTCCTGGAGGGTCTGAAAACCAGAACTGACGAAGTAGCTTGGATGAGCTGCGAAACGTCTTGGCCCAAATAAGCTTTGTCCAGTTGACAAACTGAATTTCTCCCTTGGATTCTACCTGGACGACTGAGGGATTCTCCACACAAAGTCGTTTTAAATATTGTCAATGTTGTCAATATTGTCATATTGTCAATATTGTCATTTTAAAAGTCCAAATGATAACAGAACGATCCACAGAGGTCAGAGATTACAACTATAGAGACACACACAATGTTTTTATTAATGCTAATAAAAACATTGTCTTCATCAACATCAGAAAATCCAATTGGAACAGAACTCCCTCGGTGAAACCTGCTCTGATGAGATGACGATGATAAAAAATGAATGCCTGATAGACTGATAGGAGTGGAGATAGGCGTCTGGAGCAAAGGGAATATTTAAGCACTGGTATCAGGGCAGAGTGTATCCATCACCATGGCGCCCGCCGACAGGGGTTAGCGTCGGCAGGTGCTGTGATGGCAGCGAGAGTGAAAGAGGCTCTCAAAATGCACGATCGCCTGTCATCCGGGGCCTCAGGGGGGCCGCGGCGGCTCCGTGTCCGCTCCCCATCTCCGCCTGGAGGGACGGAGGCGTAAATCTGCGTCCGTTGGCTGGAGGTGGGATTGGCGTTCGGGGAGTCGTTCTGAGTGACAGAGGAGAGGGTGATGGATAGAGGTAATAAAGCCGGATGCCCTGTCTTGTTGCTGGAGATGGGGCGAGTATGAATGAGGCGTCTGGGAGCTATCCAAACGATGCTGCCGCGTCCACCAACACAACGCACACACTCAGGCTACGGGAAGTGTGTGTGTGCGTTCAGTTTGTGCTCAATGAGGCGACGAGTCACGGTTTCAGCTTCCTGTTAACGTTTTGAGGACTTTTGCCCTTTCAAGGGAAATAAGAGTGTGTTTTAAACTGTTAATCACTATGGCAACTGTCCCCATTTTTCATCATTTCGGATCCTGTGCATAGGCTTAAAGGAGAATTAACGTTTTTTACAATCTGAGCCTTATTTCGGTAATAAAACAAATTGTTTTACTCACCCATAGCACTTTGGTGTCATTTGGAGCACTTCCGGAGATGTTTTAGAGTTGCGATATCCGTAACGTATGTTTGCAGTCTCCAAATAACACAAACTTTAGCACTTTTCAAATCACAGAAGATCACTGTGTCAGCGTAGACTTTAAGTGGAGTCCAAATCGACCTGAAACCCGATATCCAGCTATAGTTTCATTTGATGACGTCATCGTAGAGGACAACGCACATGTGCGGAGTCACAGCTGATTTGCAGATAAGAAGACGCTCTGAACTTTTCTGTTGCGAGCGACACATGGCAGAAGATTGGGACTTTGAGGCTGAAGAGGACTTATGGAGGACTGAGGACTGAAGAGGAGTATACGGATGAGGAGACAGAATGGATACGGAAAGAATGAAGCGGAGACAGTTTTAGGAGCAGCAGAGAACAGCCATCGGTTTCACATTACTTCTCAGAATCGTGCGCTGAATCCGCTGGCCTTCTTTCTTTTCCTTTGCTGGTAAAAAATGGTCCTGACTGAAGTGGGTACTGCAAACACGATGGTCCAAACGTCTTACAGCTTTGCCTTTCATGTTTGGGTCCCGAGAGCTGAGAGCGAAATCAGCTGTGACTCCGCACATGCGCACTGTCCTCCTCATCTACTCCAAACTATGGATAAATCTCGGATTAGAGGCACTTTTGACTCAAACTAAAGCGTAGACTAAGATATTGAGCTTCTGTAATTTGAAAAGTGCTAAAGTTTGTGTTATTTGGAGACCGCAAACATGTGCCCCGAGAACTCACGTTAAGGATATCGCTAAACTAAAACATCTACGGAAATGCTCCATATGACACCAAAGTGCTATGGGTGAGTAAAACAACTTGTTTTATTACAGAAATAAGGTTCAGATTGTAAAAAAAAACATTAATTCTCCTTTAAACCACAGACCAGGGGTGTCAAACACGGGGACCTGATTTTCTATTAAAATATTTTAATTACAGCAATCCCTCGTCTATCAACGTGGTCACGTTGATAAAAGTAACCCGTGATAAGCGAAATCCGCAAAATCGTCAGCTTTATATTTTACAATTATTCTCCATGTTATAAGGCTGTAAACGCCTCACCACACACATTCTACTCTTTTCTCACACTGGCATTAACGTTTTCTCACATTTCTCTCTTGTTTAAACACTTAAACTTAAAAGATTTTCACCAAAAAATGTAATAGTGACGCGCGACCGGGCCTCTTCGTCCTGGCTCCGCTCCGCCTTGGTACAGGCGTCTTTTTCCGAGTGCGCTCTTTTTTTTTTCTTTTGGGCGAGAAGATTCTTATAAACAGACACGTCACCTTCGATTATATCTGAGAACGTTTCGTCGACATTGTGGGTTTTGTCGGGGAGAAAACTTGCAAACATACAGCACTTCAGAGTCACACTGCGATCCAACATTTATACAGTCATACCTCACCGTACGAAAGACCCAACTGACGAATAATCCAAGTTACAAAACGCGTTTACATAAAATTTTCATCTCTGAATACGAAAGAAAATTCAAGTTACGAAACGCGAAATCTTAAAAATTCAAATAATGCGTGCCCGAATCCCCCATTGCGACTCTAAAAATCACGTTACGAAACCACTTCTGGAACGAATTAATTTCGTAAGGTGAGGTATGACTGTATAAATCTGGCTGAACACATTCGGTACTGTACAGGAGACACGGAGGAGAATGATGGACGAATCGGGAAAGGTCGACAGTCCCTCAGCCAATCAGGACACAGAACACAATGCACGTTGATACACTATGAAAAAAACTGGAATAAAAAAAGAAAAATCCGCCAAACAGCGAGGCCGCAAAAGGCGAACCGCGATATAGCGAGGGACCACTGTATATTTAAATTTTCTATTAAAATATTGGTAATTTTCTGCGCAGCTTAGCATAGCAGCGGCTCTGTGCATGGCCCCTCCCACCAGCGCTGCAAGATTTTAAAACTTATATCAGGTTATTTATCTTGTTTTCAGATTTTTTTTATCTGCTTACTAGTTCAGAAACTGCTTAATTCTAGCCTAGAACTTGCTGCGTGGACAGATAATTTCACTACTTTTAAGTCATTTTCTGATTTTAAAGGTCCCACTGCATGAAATGTTCACTTTCTGAAGTTTTTGAACGTTAATGTGAGCTCCCCTACCCTGTTTAGCCCCCCCAAGGCTAAAAGTTGCGAAATGTGTAAACTTGACAATTGCGATCCAAACAGGCGATTTTGGACAAGGGAACTTTCTGACGTCACACTCGCGGAAAGGTTTCCACCCCATCTCTGGAAATCACGCCCAGAGAATTTGAACCGCAAACGAGCTACGAGATATGAGATGCGTTTTTTTATTTGCCTGGAGACACGTGAGAGTGTTTCCAGGCTCGGATGTCCTTTATCCGAGCCTCCGAACCTCTGAAACAGCAGTGTTTTAATTTAATTTTCTGTGGAAATGTGTATAAGAGTGCTTTTTTTCATGGTGGTTTAGTCCTGGTTCAGTCCTGGTTTAGTCCTGGTTTAGCCCTGGTTTAGTCCTGGTTTAGCCCTGGTTTAGTCCTGGTTCAGTCCTGGTTTAGCCCTGGTTTAGTCCTGGTTCAGTCCTGGTTTAGTCCTGGTTTAGTCCTGGTTTAGTCCTGGTTTAGTCCTGGTTCAGTCCTGGTTTAGCCCTGGTTTAGCCCTGGTTCAGTCCTGGTTCAGTCCTGGTTCAGTCCTGGTTTAGTCCTGGTTTAGTCCTGGTTTAGCCCTGAGTTAGTCCTGGTTTAGTCCTGGTTTAGCCCTGGTTTAGTCCTGGTTTAGTCCTGGTTTAGTCCTGGTTTAGTCCTGGTTTAGCCCTGGGTTAGTCCTGGTTTAGTCCTGGTTTAGTCCTGGTTCAGTCCTGGTTTAGCCCTAATTTAGTCCTGGTTTAGTCCTGGTTCAGTCCTGGTTCAATCCTGGTTTAGTCCTGGTTTAGCCCTGGGTTAGTCCTGGTTTAGTCCTGGTTTAGCCCTGGATTAGTCCTGGTTTAGTCCCGGTTTAGCCCTGGTTTAGTCCTGGTTTTGCCCTGGTTTAGTCCTGGTTTAGCTCTGGTTTAGCCCTGGTTTAGCCCTGGTTTAGTCCTGGTTTAGCCCCGGTTTAGTCCTGGTTTAGTCCTGGTTTAGCTCTGGTTCAGCCCTGGTTTAGTCCTGGTTTAGTCCTGGTTTAGCCCTGGGTTAGTCCTGGTTTAGTCCTGGTTTAGTCCTGGTTTAGCCCTGGTTTAGTCCTGGTTTAGTCCTAGTTTAGTCCTGGTTCAGTCCTGGCTCAGTCCTGGTTCAGTCCTGGTTTAGTCCTGGTTCAGTCCTGGTTTAGTCCTGGTTTAGTCCTGGTTTAGCCCTAATTTAGTCCTGGTTTAGTCCTGGTTCAGTCCTGGTTCAATCCTGGTTTAGTCCTGGTTTAGCCCTGGGTTAGTCCTGGTTTAGTCCTGGTTTAGCCCTGGATTAGTCCTGGTTTAGTCCCGGTTTAGCCCTGGTTTAGTCCTGGTTTTGCCCTGGTTTAGTCCTGGTTTAGCTCTGGTTTAGCCCTGGTTTAGCCCTGGTTTAGTCCTGGTTTAGCCCCGGTTTAGTCCTGGTTTAGTCCTGGTTTAGCTCTGGTTCAGCCCTGGTTTAGTCCTGGTTTAGTCCTGGTTTAGCCCTGGGTTAGTCCTGGTTTAGTCCTGGTTTAGTCCTGGTTTAGCCCTGGTTTAGTCCTGGTTTAGTCCTAGTTTAGTCCTGGTTCAGTCCTGGCTCAGTCCTGGTTCAGTCCTGGTTCAGTCCTGGTTTAGTCCTGGTTTAGCCCTGAGTTAGTCCTGGTTTAGTCCTGGTTTAGCCCTGGTTTAGTCCTGGTTTAGCCCTGGTTTAGTCCTGGTTTAGCTCTGGTCTAGCCCTGGTTTAGTCCTGGTTTAGTCCTGGTTTAGCCCTGGGTTAGTCCTGGTTTAGTCCTGGTTTAGTCCTGGTTCAGTCCTGGTTTACCCCTGGTTTAGTCCTGGTTTAGTCCTGGTTCAGTCCTGGTTCAGTCCTGGTTTAGTCCTGGTTTAGTCCTGGTTTAGCCCTGGGTTAGTCCTGGTTTAGTCCTGGTTTAGTCCTGGTTTAGCCCTGGTTTAGTCCTGGTTTAGCTCTGGTTTAGCCCTGGTTTAGCCCTGGTTCAGCCCTGGTTTAGTCCTGGTTTAGTCCTGGTTTAGCTCTGGTTTAGCCCTGGTTTGGTCCTGGTTTAGTCCTGGTTTAGCCCTGGTTTAGTCCTGGTTTAGTCCTGGTTTAGTCCTGGTTTAGCCTTGGTTTAGTCCTGGTTCAGCCCTGGTTTAGTCCTGGTTTAGTCCTGGTTTAGCCCTGGTTTAGTCCTGGTTCAGTCCTGGTTTAGTCCTGGTTAGCTCTGGTTTAGCCCTGGTTTAGTCCTGGTTTAGTCCTGGTTTAGTCCTGGTTCAGTCCTGGTTCAGTCCTGGTTTAGTCCTGGTTTAGCCCTGGGTTAGTCCTGGTTTAGTCCTGGTTTAGTCCTGGTTTAGCTCTGGTTTAGCCCTGGTTTAGTCCTGGTTTAGTCCTGGTTTAGCTCTGGTTTAGCCCTGGTTTAGCCCTGGTTTAGTCCTGGTTTAGTCCTGGTTTAGACCTGGTTTAAACCTGGTTTAGCCCTGGGTTAGTCCTGGTTTAGTCCTGGTTCAGCCCTGGTTTAGCCCTGGTTTAGTCCTGGTTTAGTCCTAGTTTAGTCCTGGTTCAGTCCTGGCTCAGTCCTGGTTCAGTCCTGGTTTAGTCCTGGTTCAGTCCTGGTTTAGTCCTGGTTTAGTCCTGGTTTAGCCCTGAGTTAGTCCTGGTTTAGTCCTGGTTTAGCCCTGGTTTAGTCCTGGTTTAGCCCTGGTTTAGTCCTGGTTTAGCTCTGGTCTAGCCCTGGTTTAGTCCTGGTTTAGTCCTGGTTTAGCCCTGGGTTAGTCCTGGTTTAGTCCTGGTTTAGTCCTGGTTCAGTCCTGGTTTACCCCTGGTTTAGTCCTGGTTTAGTCCTGGTTCAGTCCTGGTTTAGTCCTGGTTTAGTCCTGGTTTAGCCCTGGGTTAGTCCTGGTTTAGTCCTGGTTTAGTCCTGGTTTAGCCCTGGTTTAGTCCTGGTTTAGCTCTGGTTTAGCCCTGGTTTAGCCCTGGTTCAGCCCTGGTTTAGTCCTGGTTTAGTCCTGGTTTAGCTCTGGTTTAGCCCTGGTTTGGTCCTGGTTTAGTCCTGGTTTAGCCCTGGTTTAGTCCTGGTTTAGTCCTGGTTTAGTCCTGGTTTAGCCTTGGTTTAGTCCTGGTTCAGCCCTGGTTTAGTCCTGGTTTAGTCCTGGTTTAGCCCTGGTTTAGTCCTGGTTCAGTCCTGGTTTAGTCCTGGTTAGCTCTGGTTTAGCCCTGGTTTAGTCCTGGTTTAGTCCTGGTTTAGTCCTGGTTCAGTCCTGGTTCAGTCCTGGTTTAGTCCTGGTTTAGCCCTGGGTTAGTCCTGGTTTAGTCCTGGTTTAGTCCTGGTTTAGCTCTGGTTTAGCCCTGGTTTAGTCCTGGTTTAGTCCTGCTTTAGCTCTGGTTTAGCCCTGGTTTAGCCCTGGTTTAGTCCTGGTTTAGTCCTGGTTCATTCCTGGTTTAGTCCTGGTTTAGTCCTGGTTTAGACCTGGTTTAAACCTGGTTTAGCCCTGGGTTAGTCCTGGTTTAGTCCTGGTTCAGCCCTGGTTTAGTCCTGGTTAGCTCTGGTTTAGCCCTGGTTTAGTCCTGGTTTAGTCCTGGTTTAGTCCTGGTTCAGTCCTGGTTCAGTCCTGGTTTAGCCCTGGGTTAGTCCTGGTTTAGTCCTGGTTTAGCCCTGGTTTAGTCCTGGTTTAGTCCTGGTTTAGCTCTGGTTTAGCCCTGGTTTAGTCCTGGTTTAGTCCTGGTTTAGCTCTGGATTAGCCCTGGTTTAGCCCTGGTTTAGTCCTGGTTTAGTCCTGGTTCATTCCTGGTTTAGTCCTGGTTTAGTCCTGGTTTAGTCCTGGTTTAGACCTGGTTTAAACCTGGTTTAGCCCTGGGTTAGTCCTGGTTTAGTCCTGGTTCAGCCCTGGTTTAGTCCTGGTTCAGTCCTGGGTTAGTCCTGGTTTAGTCCTGGTTCAGCCCTGGTTTAGTCCTGGTTTAGCCCTGGTTTAGTCCTGGTTTAGTCCTGGTTGAGTCCTGGTTTAGTCCTGGTTTAGTCCTGGTTGAGTCCTGGTTTAGCCCTGGTTTAGTCCTGGTTTAGCCCTGGGTTAGTCCTGGTTTAGTCCTGGTTTATTCCTGGTTCAGTCCTGGTTTACCCCTGGTTTAGTCCTGGTTTAGTCCTGGTTTAGTCCTGGTTTAGCCCTGGGATAGTCCTGGTTTAGTCCTGGTTTAGTCCTGGTTTAGCCCTGGTTTAGTCCTGTTTTAGTCCTGGTTTAGCTCTGGTTTAGCCCTGGTTTAGCCCTGGTTCAGCCCTGGTTTAGTCCTGGTTTAGTCCTGGTTTAGCTCTGGTTTAGCCCTGGTTTAGTCCTGGTTTAGTCCTGGTTTAGCCTTGGTTTAGTCCTGGTTCAGCCCTGGTTTAGTCCTGGTTTAGTCCTGGTTTAGCCCTGGTTTAGTCCTGGTTCAGTCCTGGTTTAGTCCTGGTTAGCTCTGGTTTAGTCCTGGTTTAGTCCTGGTTTAGTCCTGGTTCAGTCCTGGTTTAGTCCTGGTTTAGCCCTGGTTTAGTCCTGGTTTAGTCCTGGTTTAGCTCTGGTTTAGCCCTGGTTTAGTCCTGGTTTAGTCCTGGTTTAGCTCTGGTTTAGCCCTGGTTTAGTCCTGGTTTAGTCCTGGTTCATTCCTGGTTTAGTCCTGGTTTAGTCCTGGTTTAGTCCTGGTTTAGACCTGGTTTAAACCTGGTTTAGCCCTGGGTTAGTCCTGGTTTAGTCCTGGTTCAGCCCTGGTTTAGTCCTGGTTCAGTCCTGGGTTAGTCCTGGTTTAGTCCTGGTTCAGCCCTGGTTTAGTCCTGGTTTAGCCCTGGTTTAGTCCTGGTTTAGTCCTGGTTGAGTCCTGGTTCAGCCCTGGTTTAGCCCTGGGTTAGTCCTGGTTTAGCCCTGGGTTAGTCCTGGTTTAGTCCTGGTTTAGCCCTGGTTTAGTCCTGGTTCATTCCTGGTTTAGTCCTGGGTTAGTCCTGGTTTAGTCCTGGTTTAGTCCTGGTTTAGTCCTGGTTTAGCCCTGGTTTAGTCCTGGTTTAGCCCTGGTTTAGTCCTGGTTCATTCCTGGTTTAGTCCTGGTTTAGTCCTGGTTTAGTCCTGGTTTAGCCCTGGTTTAGTCCTGGTTCAGCCCTGGTTTAGTCCTGGTTTAGTCCTGGTTTAGCCCTGGTTTAGTCCTGGTTTAGTCCTGTTTTAGTCCTGGTTTAGCCCTGGGTTAGTCCTGGTTTAGTCCTGGATTAGCCCTGGTTTAGCCCTGGGTTAGTCCTGGTTTAGTCCTGGTTCATTCCTGGTTTAGTCCTGGTTTAGTCCTGGTTTAGTCCTGGTTTAGACCTGGTTTAAACCTGGTTTAGCCCTGGGTTAGTCCTGGTTTAGTCCTGGTTCAGCCCTGGTTTAGTCCTGGTTCAGTCCTGGGTTAGTCCTGGTTTAGTCCTGGTTCAGCCCTGGTTTAGTCCTGGTTCAGTCCTGGGTTAGTCCTGGTTTAGTCCTGGTTCAGCCCTGGTTTAGTCCTGGTTTAGCCCTGGTTTAGTCCTGGTTTAGTCCTGGTTGAGTCCTGGTTCAGCCCTGGTTTAGCCCTGGGTTAGTCCTGGTTTAGCCCTGGGTTAGTCCTGGTTTAGTCCTGGTTTAGCCCTGGTTTAGTCCTGGTTCATTCCTGGTTTAGTCCTGGGTTAGTCCTGGTTTAGTCCTGGTTTAGTCCTGGTTTAGTCCTGGTTTAGCCCTGGTTTAGTCCTGGTTTAGCCCTGGTTTAGTCCTGGTTCATTCCTGGTTTAGTCCTGGTTTAGTCCTGGTTTAGTCCTGGTTTAGTCCTGGTTTAGCCCTGGTTTAGTCCTGGTTCAGCCCTGGGTTAGTCCTGGTTTAGTCCTGGTTTAGTCCTGTTTTAGTCCTGGTTTAGCCCTGGGTTAGTCCTGGTTTAGTCCTGGATTAGCCCTGGGTTAGTCCTGGTTTAGCCCTGATTTAGTCCTGGTTTAGTCCTGGTTTAGTCCTGGTTTAGCCCTGGTTTAGTCCTGGTTTAGTCCTGGTTTAGTCCTGGTTTAGCCCTGGTTTAGTCCTGGTTTAGTCCATGCAGTGCATTTTTTGATGTTTACATCCACGTCGGCTCCATTGGACTCCACAGTCTTCTAACGCTGAAGTCAGCGCACTTGTTTCTTTTGTGAAGTCGTTTTAGATCAATATTGTGATTTAAAACATCACAATTAGAACAGAACGATCCACAGGGGTGAGAGATTAGAACTATACATACAGATCTTTAAATTAAACAGACGATAGTTCCCTGTGGAGGAGCATGTCCCAGTGACGCACGCTGTGTCCTGTTTATGTGGCGCATCTCAGCCCTTCATCTTCATCACGGCGGCGCTCTGGTCATTAATTGCGTGTCTAAACAGAGCTGGAGTGATTGTCATGCACGAGTGAGAGCGAAAATCCAATCAAGTCTCCAGCACCGGGTCGGCTGAAGAAAAAGCCGTGCCAAATGGCGGTGTTTGTGTGAACATGTAACACGGTGATGATCTGGGGGTGATTGGAGCTGGGGTCAGGGCGAGAGGAGCTGAGACTCCGTCATGACGAGAAACAAGATGCAGCTCCAAGGGCCCTCGAAGAGACACGCCGCCGTACACCCCATGATTCATCACGCCGTATGAATATTCAGGCCCGCTGAGCCACCCCCGGGGTGGCCGGATCACGCCTGTATGAAAGACCGTGTGACAGATTACACTCTACACACTATTTACAAGTATGTTTTTGTTTGTTTGTTTTTAATTTTGGTTCAGTCCTGGTTTAGTTTTGATTTAGTCCTGGTTTAGTCCTGGTTTAGTTCTTATTTAGTCCTGGTTTAGTCCTGGTTTAGTCCTGGTTTAGTTCTGGTTTAGTCCTGGTTCAGTCCTTGTTTAGTCCTGGTTTAGTCCTGGTTAATCCTGGTTTAATCCTGGTTTAGTCCTGGTTCAGTCCTTGTTTAGTCCTGGTTTAGTCCTGGTTCAGTCCTGGTTTAGTCCTGGTTAATCCTGGTTTAGTCCTGGTTAATCCTGGTTTAGTCCTGGTTTAGTCCTGGTTCAGTCCTTGTTTAGTCCTGGTTTAGTCCTGGTTTAGTCCTGGTTTAGTCCTGGTTAATCCTGGTTTAGTCCTGGTTTAGTCCTGGTTAATCCTGGTTTAGTCCTGGTTTAGTCCTGGTTCAGTCCTGGTTTAGTTCTGATTTAGTCCTGGTTAATCCTGGTTTAGTCCTGGTTAATCCTGGTTTAGTCCTGGTTTAGTCCTGGTTCAGTCCTGGTTTAGTCCTGGTTAATCCTGGTTTAGTCCTGGTTAATCCTGGTTTAGTCCTGGTTAATCCTGGTTTAATCCTGGTTTAGTCCTGGTTTAGTCCTGGTTCAGTCCTGGTTTAGTTCTGATTTAGTCCTGGTTCAGTCCTTGTTTAGTCCTGGTTAATCCTGGTTTAGTCCTGGTTTAGTCCTGGTTAATCCTGGTTTAGTCCTGGTTTAGTCCTGGTTCAGTCCTGGTTTAGTTCTGATTTAGTCCTGGTTAATCCTGGTTTAGTCCTGGTTAATCCTGGTTTAGTCCTGGTTTAGTCCTGGTTTAGTCCTGGTTTAGTCCTGGTTCAGTCCTGTTTCAGTCCTTGTTTAGTCCTGGTTAATCCTGGTTTAGTCCTGGTTTAGTCCTGGTTAATCCTGGTTTAGTCCTGGTTTAGTCCTGGTTCAGTCCTGGTTTAGTTCTGATTTAGTCCTGGTTAATCCTGGTTTAGTCCTGGTTTAGTCCTGGTTCAGTCCTGGTTTACTCCTGGTTAATCCTGGTTTAGTCCTGGTTTAGTCCTGGTTAATCCTGGTTTAGTCCTGGTTTAGTCCTGGTTCAGTCCTGGTTTAGTTCTGATTTAGTCCTGGTTCAGTCCTTGTTGGTTTAGTCTTGGTTTAGTTCTGATTTAGTCCTGGTTCAGTCCTTGTTGGTTTAGTCTTGGTTTAGTTCTGATTTAGTCCTGGTTCAGTCCTTGTTTAATCCTGGTTTAGTCCTGGTTTAGTCCTGGTTCAGTCCTGGTTTAGTTCTGATTTAGTCCTGGTTCAGTCCTTGTTTAGTCCTGGTTAATCCTGGTTTAGTCCTGGTTTAGTCCTGGTTAATCCTGGTTTAGTCCTGGTTTAGTCCTGGTTCAGTCCTGGTTTAGTTCTGATTTAGTCCTGGTTAATCCTGGTTTAGTCCTGGTTAATCCTGGTTTAGTCCTGGTTAATCCTGGTTTAGTCCTGGTTTAGTCCTGGTTTAGTCCTGGTTCAGTCCTGGTTTAGTTCTGATTTAGTCCTGGTTAATCCTGGTTTAGTCCTGGTTAATCCTGGTTTAGTCCTGGTTAATCCTGGTTTAGTCCTGGTTTAGTCCTGGTTTAGTCCTGGTTCAGTCCTGTTTCAGTCCTTGTTTAGTCCTGGTTAATCCTGGTTTAGTCCTGGTTTAGTCCTGGTTAATCCTGGTTTAGTCCTGGTTTAGTCCTGGTTCAGTCCTGGTTTAGTTCTGATTTAGTCCTGGTTAATCCTGGTTTAGTCCTGGTTTAGTCCTGGTTCAGTCCTGGTTTACTCCTGGTTAATCCTGGTTTAGTCCTGGTTTAGTCCTGGTTAATCCTGGTTTAGTCCTGGTTTAGTCCTGGTTCAGTCCTGGTTTAGTTCTGATTTAGTCCTGGTTCAGTCCTTGTTGGTTTAGTCTTGGTTTAGTTCTGATTTAGTCCTGGTTCAGTCCTTGTTGGTTTAGTCTTGGTTTAGTTCTGATTTAGTCCTGGTTCAGTCCTTGTTTAGTCCTGGTTAATCCTGGTTTAGTCCTGGTTTAGTCCTGGTTCAGTCCTGGTTTAGTTCTGATTTAGTCCTGGTTCAGTCCTTGTTTAGTCCTGGTTTAGTCCTGGTTCAGTCCTGGTTTAGTTCTGATTTAGTCCTGGTTCAGTCCTGGTTTAGTTCTGATTTAGTCCTGGTTCAGTCCTTGTTTAGTCCTGGTTAATCCTGGTTTAGTCCTGGTTTAGTCCTGGTTAATCCTGGTTTAGTCCTGGTTTAGTCCTGGTTTAGTTCTTATTTAGTCCTGGTTTATTTCACAAGTATTTTTTGTGTTTGTTTGTTTGTAATTTTGTGAAGTTCATAATGTTTCTTCCTGATCGCCCGCTCTGGTTCCATGAGTAAAGTTTTCTCATTTTTTTTTCACAGAATATTTCAAAAATGAAGAGTTCAAAGTCATTGCGGAGGCTAATCAGCTTCGCAACTATCATTCATGAGCTTTCAAACTTTAAATTCTTTTCATAAAGTCGAAGGGGAAAATTAAAAAAATGAGAAATGTACATCTAGAACAGGGGTCGGCAACCTGCGGCTCCGGAGCCACATGCGGCTCTTTGATCCCTCTGGTGCGGCTCAGTACAGCGGTCCCTCGTTTATCACGGGGGTTACGTTCTAAAAATAACCCATGACAAGCGAAATCCGCGAAGTCGTCAGCTTTATATTTTATTCTCCATGTTTTAAGGCTGTAAACGCCCCACCACACACATTCTACACTTTTCTCACACTGGAATTAACGTTTTCTCACATTTCTCTCTTGTTTAAACACTTAAACGTTCGTAGATTTTCAACAAAAAAGCACAGTATTATAGAAGGAAACCAAAGTGTATTTGGTGTGTATTTCACAGTTCTTCTGACCGAGCCTCTTCGTCCTGGCGCCGCTTCGCTGTGGCGGGTTTTGTCGGGGAGAAACAAACATACAGCACTTCAGAGTCACACTGCGATCCAACATTTATATAAATCTGACAAACTGAACACATTCTGTACAGGAGACACGGAGGAGAAGGACTGACGAATCAGCAAAGGTCTACAGTCCCTCAGCCAATCAGGACGCAGAAATGCGCGTTGATACACTATAAAAAAAATTGGAATAAAAAAATCCACGAAACAGCGAGGCCACGAAAAGTGAACCACGATATAGCGAGGGACCACTTAATTTAATTAAAATGTATTTTATTTTAGTTCGTTCATTTTCAAAGTGTAATTCTCTGACACAAAGGCAAAAAAGCCGTTATATGCAGTGTTCAAAAGGGTTTTGTGGCTCCCAGTGTTTTCTTCACTGTGTGAAACGGCTCCAAACGGCTCTTTGAGTGGTAAAGGTTGCCGACCCCTGGACTAGAACCAGGGACTCGGCCGTCACTGTTGAGCTCCATGACGCTTATGTAGAAACCGCAATGTTAAGGGTCACAAGATAAGATAAGATAAGATCAGACTTTATTGATCTCACACAGGAGAAATTCACTTGCCACAGTAGCTCCAGGCAGTTTATTGTAAAAGAAAGTTTGAACAGAAAGTGCAGCAGACAAATAGTAATAATAATCAAACAGGTAAATAAGAGAATATAGAAAAAAATAGCACATTTGGACTGTACAGTGGAGTTGTGCAGTCTGATGGTGGTGGGGATGAAGGATCTGCGGTAGCGCTCCTTCTTGCACTGGGGGTGCCTCAGTCGGTGATTGTTGGAGAAGCACCGTATCCTCCGGGTTGATATAGTCAGTACCCGAGTTGAGGGGGGATGGGGGAAAAAATAAAATCAAAATCATCCCTCTTCTAAAATGGGCATCCCTTCTTCCATCCCTTGTGGCATTTTATCAATCAGGCATGAAAATCCCTCACCGTTTTGAAGTCAAAATAGGTGACCAACGTGAATCGTGGCCAGTGCCAAGAGCCAATCATAGGCCGAACTGCGCTCTGGCTTCCAGTCATGTTGCAGCATACCCATCGATCGCACTCCCGCCAATCATGACGATTAGCGTTGTTGTGTTTGCGCCTGTTCGCCGATCAGCTGTGAGCGAGCCCCGTTAATATGTACGCTACGTTAATGCTACGTAAGAAGGAACTCTCGCCTCGGGACTCGGGATAATTATGTCGGTTTCCACGCACATACACGTGGACACACGAATTATCGGACAACACCGTAAACTACGGAGCTGACCGTGTTCTTATGGGGTAAGTTGTATTATCATATTATTTCTGCATCAAAGGGACATATTAGCTGACAGCAGGAGCCCGGGACTAAACCGGGACTAAACCGGGACTAAACCGGGACTAAACCGGGACTAAACCAGGTCTAAACCAGGTCTAAATCAGGACTAAATCAGGTCTAAATCAGGTCTAAACCAGGACTAAACCATGTCTAAATCAGGACTAAACCAGGACTAAACTGGGACTAAATCAGGTCTAAACCGGGACTAAACCAGGACTAAATCAGGTCTAAACCAGGTCTAAACCAGGACTAAATCAGGTCTAAATCAGGTCTAAACCAGGACTAAACCATGTCTAAATCAGGACTAAACCAGGACTAAACTGGGACTAAATCAGGTCTAAACCGGGACTAAACCAGGTCTAAACCGGGACTAAACCAGGACTAAACCAGGACTAAATCAGGTCTAAACCAGGTCTAAACCAGGACTAAATCAGGTCTAAATCAGGTCTAAACCAGGACTAAACCAGGTCTAAATCAGGACTAAACCAGGACTAAACCAGGACTAAACCAGGTCTAAACCAGGTCTAAGCCAGGATTAAACCAGGTCTAAACCAGGACTAAACCAGGTCTAAACAAGGACTAAACCAGGTCTAAACCACGACTAAACCAGGACAAAACAGGTCTAAACCAGGTCTAAACCAGGACTAAACCAGGTCTAAACCAGGTCTAAACCAGGACTAAACCAGGACTAAACCAGGACTAAACCAGGTCTAAACCAGGTCTAAGCCAGGACTAAACCAGGTCTAAACCAGGACTAAACCAGGACTAAACCAGGACTAAACCAGGACTAAACCAGGTCTAAACCAGGACTAAACCAGGTCTAAACCAGGACTAAACCAGGTCTAAACCACGACTAAACCAGGACAAAACAGGTCTAAACCAGGTCTAAACCAGGACTAAACCAAGACTAAACCAGGTCTAAGCCAGGACTAAACCAGGTCTAAACCAGGACTAAACCAGGTCTAAACAAGGTCTAAACCAGGACTAAACCAGGACTAAACCAGGTCTAAACCAGGACTAAACCAAGACTAAACCAGGTCTAAACCAGGACTAAACCAGGACAAAACAGGTCTAAACCAGGACTAAACCAGGACTAAACCAGGACTAAACAGGTCTCAACCAGATCTAAACCAGGACTAAACCAGGACTAAACTCGGACTAAAGTTCAAATAAAAAAGACTTCTGTAATAGATTTGTGTTTCTCTGCACAAATATTTGGACTTATTGATATTTTTGGGGTATATTTGCCATGAGTTTTCTGATCTGGCTCCTTTGGGATCAAAGTCCGTTGGATATGGCCCCCGGACCAAAATGAGTTTTACACCCCTGGTTTATATGATGACGGTCTGAGCTGCATACTGCATACTGTGACACAAAAGTGTGTGGAATTGGATTGGGTATGCACGCCAGGCGGCTAGGTGGCGCTGTGATACATTATCACTATGTTAGATTAATTAATTACACGAGTAATAAAAATTAACGCAATTAATTATGAGCGGCAATTCAATGCGCACATTTTAAATTTGGCGTGTGGTGAGCAAATCGCTGCCAGGGCCTTTGAACGGCAAGTTTATTTATAAAAAGAACAAAGACGGGACGATCAACAAGAACGCCGTGATTTGTGGCTTTTGTCAAAAAGAATTTTCCGATCACCGAAGCTGCTCCAGCCTGACGGATCTTTTGAACGATTAACACGTCCGGACAAGTTCCATCGTTACCGGTGATAGAGCGAGCGTGAGCGCACTTCACCAAACCACCAAACCATCAAACCACTGAACTACCAAATCAACAAACCAACAAACCACCAAACCACCAAATCAACGAACCAACGAACCACAGAATCAACGAACCACCAAACCACCGAAACAACGAACTAACGAGCCACCGAACCAACAAACCAACAAACCACCAAACCAATAAACGACCAAACCAACAAACCACCAAACCACCAAACCACCGAATCAACGAACTAACGAACCACCGAACCAACAAACCAACAAACCACCCCAATAAACCACCAAATCAACGAACCAACGAACCACTGAATCAACGAACCACCAAACCAACAAACCACCAAACCAACAAACCACCAAACCAACAAACCACAAAATCAACGAACCAACGAACCACCGAACCAACAAACCACGCTCGCAGAATTTGGGAAACGAAAGAGCAAAGAAAAGCTGACAAACTCAGTCGCAAAGTGGATTCGCTCACTCGCTCACTCACACTCTTAAAATGCGATTAATTAGATTAATTAATTACAAATCCTGTAATTAATTAGATTAATTTTTTTAATCGCCTGACAGCACTAATTTTGTCATTTTTACCCATAAGCGTTCTCGTGTAAACAGGCCCTCAGACTGTCAGATCTGCCTGGACTGAAGCCTCCTGACCCCCGCGCCCTCTCATTACCACAGATGCCCTTCTACTGGACCTCGGGCTGGAGACAGAAGACCCCACCCATCAGACCCCAGTTGTGTAACAGGCATATTAGGTGTAGTTTGTCCGTGAAGGTCTTCCAGTAGACCCTGAGTCTGGTTCAGGCCTGAAGAATAATTCATAATAATTTCATTGTAATTATCGCCCCCTTCTGGCAGATATAGGCAGTGTCCACCAGCATCTGACCAGAACTGAAGAAGCAGCTTGGATGAGCTGAGGAAACGGATTCGACCAAATAAACTTTTGTCCAGTTGACAAATTGAATTTCTCCTTTTGCCATGAGCTGTTCACTTGAAAACTTCCACTCTGGAGCTTTGGAGATGTCGACAGACGAATAATAGAGTTATTCAAACATGTATATGAAACAAACACAACTCCAGGTCTGTTTTTGAGAAGAAAACGACATTAGAACATGACTGGAAGCTTAAAGAAAAAAAAATCACCCTGTAAAAGAACAAAAAAACAGTGTAATATTGTGATATATATTTTTGTCTTCATGTAGAAATAGATTTAATAGAGATTTATGCCCAGTTCAATTCACACTTTTTCCAGGGAGCCATGTGTCCACCAGGCATCGGACAACAGATGAAAACTAGCCTTTTGGCTAATTCTGGCATGTTATACAGTAATTGTTGGTCAATATGCACTGTCCGTTATAAATAAATAAATAAAATAAATTCTGAAGTGTACAAGGGTGTGTGTGTGTGTGTGTGTGTGTGTGTGTGTGTGTGTGTGTGTCTGCTTGTCTATGTGTGTGTGTGTGTGTGTGTGTGTATGTGTGTATGTGTGTGTGTATATGTGTGTGCGTGTATGTATTTGTGTGTATGTCTGTGTCTGTGTGCGTGTGTGTGTGTGTGTGTGTATGTATGTATGTTTATGTGTGTATGTGTGTGCGCGTGTCTGTATGTGTGTGTGTGTGTGTGTGTGTGTGTATGTATGTGTGTGCGTGTATGTGTATGTGTGTATGTGTGTGTGCGTGTCTGTGTGTGTGTGTGTGTGTGTATGTGTGTGTGTGTGTGTGCGTGTGTGTATGTGTATGTGTGTATGTGTGTATGTGTGTGTGTGTGTGTGTGTGTGTGTATTGCCGAAAACATGCACACGTACTCAGTACATCAGTGTAACATTGATCAAAGATCAAACATCAAGGATCAAACATCAAGGATCAAAGTAAGCGTTATGGGTTTCTACACTGGGGTGGTCCACATCACACAGGAAAACTGCCAGGAGCTCCCAACAGCTGCTGAATACTTAGATGTGAGTGGCATTACCCAAGCCTGCTGTCAGTTCATGGAGAATCAACTGTCCTCCAGTAATTGCATCGCTATCTGGGAGATCACAAACAACCCCCAGCTGAAGCAACGGGCCTTCTTATACATCCTGAAGCATTTCGAAGAGGTTTTGACCAGCTCTGAAGAGTTCCTCCAGATTTCCGGGGAAGAACTGTGTTCAGTGATTGATGAAGATCGGCTGAACGTGAGGGAGGAGACCGCAGTGTTAAATGCAGTCATCAGATGGGTTGCGCACGCTCCTGAGGAAAGGAACCTGTACTTCGCCAACCTCTTGGCAAAAGTCCGTGTGGCTCTGATCCAACCCAAATACTTCGCTCAGTGCATATTTAGATATAACCTGCCCCAGTACTGTAAGGATGTGGCGATTTATACCATAAGTGTCATGTTGGCTGCCAGAGCTCGGAGGTCCAATGCCGACCTGCCCCCCACCCGTCTAGACACTCCAAGGCTGCCCAGTGAGGTCCTTATGGCTATAGGTGGATGGGACAAAAATGGTCCAACCAACAAAATTGAAGTCTATGACAACCGCACCAATTGCTGGATGGGCGTGGCTCTCGACGACTGGAGGCCAAGAGCCAATCACGGCACAGTGTTCCTTAATGGATCTGTGTACGTGATTGGAGGGCACCATGGCTACCCAATCTATGACTATGTCAACACTACCCACAAGTACGACCTGGTCAATCAGACGTGGCGAGAAGTGGCACCCATGCGTTCACAAAGGGCCTTCATTAGCGTGGCTTTGCTGGATGGTTTGATCTATGTCATGGGTGGGGACAGTGGAGAGGAGTTGCTGGACACAGTCGAAAGATACTCTCCAGAGACCAATCAGTGGACCATGATTTCACCTATGAACGAAGTGAGGAGCAGGGCCAATAGCACAGCATACAACGGAAAGATCTACATTTGTGGAGGTGATAATGGTGAGTGCCTGGCCTCAGCTGAGACCTATGACCCACTAACCGATCAGTGGACCACGATAGCAGATATGGCCAACAGGCGCAGTGGGGTCGGTGTCATCGCCTATGCAAATGAAATCTACGCTATTGGGGGGTTTTCTGGGACCTGGATGAACACCGTAGAAGCCTATAACCCCACAACAAACACCTGGCGCCCCCTACCCAACATGCAGACTGGGCGCAGCCACTTTGGCATCGGGGTTGTCGATGATCTTCTGTATGTTGTAGGCGGGTACAATGGCTCCAACATTAATTTTGTTGAATGTTTTGATGTGAGCACTGAAGTTTGGACTCGGGTGCAGGACATGGAGGTCTCTCGTTTTGGCCTGAGCTGCTGCGTGGTGTCTGACCTTCCCAACATGGCCGACTACGCTCCGCCTCGCCCTGCTCCTTCTCATGACTATCCCGCTGAGGAGTAGACCTGCACTCATTTAAATAAAAGCATCTATTAACTGCAAAAAAGTGTTCCGTTTTGTTGTTGATTGTGTGACAGTAGCTCATTTACACATACAGTAATCCCTCGTGTATCGCGCGGGTTAGGTTCCAGAAATAACCCGCAATAAGAGAAATCCGCAAAGTAGGACAACTTTATATTTTACAATTATTCTCCATGTTTTAAGGCTGTAAATGCCTCACCACACACATTATACACTTTTCTCAGACTGGAATTAACCTTTTCTCACATTTCTCTCTCATTTAAACACTCAAACTTTCATAGATTTTCAACAAAATGTATTAATAGTGAAGCATGGGGGATCCGCCGGACGCGCGAGGGGAGCGGAGACATGAGTCACTGGATCCACACGAAGCACCGCGCTCATCCAACGGCACTACCGTCTGTCTAGTCCCGGTTTAGTCCAGGTCTAGACCTGGTCCAGTCCTGGTTTTAGTCCAGGACCAGTCCAGGTTTAGACCTGGTTTAGACCTGGTCTAGACCTGGTTTAGTTCTGGTCTAGACCTGGTTTAGTCCACGTTTCGTCCTGGTCTAGTCCTGGTCTAGTCCTGGTCCCCTGCGTCCCCCATATATCAATCAGCAAAGGTCTACACTCTCTTAGCCAATCAGGACGCAGAACACAATGTTACACTAAAAAAAAAAAAAAAATCCACGAAACAGCAAGGCCGCGAACAGTGAACCGCGATAGAGCGAGGGACCACTGTACATTAAAAACATGTAAAAAATACAGGCCAGTCAAAAGGCCTTTTGATCAGGCATCATGCAAACAACCCAAAGTCAAACTCCAGTTTTCATGGACTTGACGTTCTTCCAAAAGCCACAGTGATCATTATAAAGTTGCTCACAGTCTAATCTTGACAAGCTCAATGAAGTCCGCACCTCTGACCTGGATTCAAACACGAATATCACTTCAGGTGTTGTAGAAATGATAAACGCACTCTTTCCCATTGGTGTGCGGAAAGGCTGAAGAAGCCCACCATCTTTGAGGAAGATCTCCATCCTTTGGAACACCTACAAAATAAAAATGCCACATGAGTAAGAAAGAACATTTAAGGGCCTAGAGGCCATTTTGTAATCTATGCTGCAATGCTGTTTCCTCATCAAAAACAGACCTGGAGTTACCTTTTGGTTCATTCACACGTGTTTCACACAAAAACACATTTTGAGAACACAAACTTCAGACAAGTGCTAAAGTCGAGAATCTTCTGAACTCTCATCTTTGCTCAGACTCATTTCAAATGCACAGTCTCCAATCACAGGAACCGAAAACCAAACTCAGAGAGACAAACATCCGTGATCCAACCACACGACACTAACGTTACTGTTGAAGCAAACAGAAGGATACACTAATACACCCCAGACATACCCCCTCTTTAAAGGTGTTTTTGAGCCATCCATCCATTTTCTTCCACATATCCAGGACTGGGTCACGGGGTCAGCAGTCTAGGTAGGGACTTCCAGACCGGGGGGGCCCCGAGGCGTTCCCAGGCCAGCCGAGAGACATAGTCCTGGGTCTTCCCCGGGGCCTCCTCCCGGTGGGATGTCCCGAGGGAGGCGTCCAGAAGGCGTCCGGAACAGACGCCCGAGCCACCTCAACTGCTCCTCTCCACGTGGAGGAGCGGCGGCTCTACTCCGAGTTCCTCCCATGTGACTGAGCTCCTCACCCTATCTCTAAGGGAGCACCCAGCCACTCTGCGGAGGAAATTCATTTCAGCCACTTGTATCCACGATCTCGTCCTTTCAGTCATTACCCAGATACAGTGGTACCTCACCTTACGAAATTAATTCGTTCCAGAAGTGGTTTCGTAACGTGAAAAATTCGTAAGTTGAGTAGCTATTTCAATGGAAAAAGCCTGATTCGTTCCAAGGTCCCGATCCAAGTTTTTTTTTTTATAGTGTAACATTGTGTTCTGCGTCCTGCGTCCTTTTCTCACATTTGTCTCTCGTTTAAACACTCAAACTTTCATAGATTTTCAACAAAATTATTAATAGTGAAGCGTGGGGGGAAGGGGGAGAAGAGTGGGCTCTGACACGTGTGATAGCCCATATGACCCGGCGCGGAGCTGACAGCAGGTCTAGACCAAGGTCTAAACCAGGTCTAGACCAAGGTCTAAGCCAGGACTAAACCAGGACTAAACCAGGACTAAACCAGGACTAAACCAGGTGGAGTAAAGCGCCGCACGTGGGTCTATTTCCTGGTTTCGTTTCGAGTCACAGCTGAGGCAAGCCGCTGCTCTAGACCTGCCCGCGTAAGGTGCTCACAGAGCGGCATGGACAGAACAAGACCTCCAGGCCGGTGACCGGGACAATCCCCGGACCCATGCCCGCTTAGGGAGCTCTTAAGGCAGGCTGGCAGTGTCCCCCTGGGTCCCTGGATGTCTGGGGCTCCATGCCTGGAGTGGCCCTGGAGAGCAGGTCTAGACCGCGGCTCTTGTAGGCGAGCAGCGGCTCGCCTCAGCTGTGACTCGAAACAATACCAGGAAATAGACCCACGCGAAATTCTGTCCATAAATATAATGAACAGAACCGGTGACAAAGGGCAGCCCTGGAGTCCAACATGCACCGGGAACAGGTCCGACTTACTACCGGCAATGTGATCACAGCTCCTGCTCCGGTCATACAGGGACCGGACAGCCCTTAGCAAAGGGTCTCGGACCCCGTACTCCCAGAGCACTCTCCACAGGACACCATGAGGGACACAGTCGATCTTCTCCAGATCCACAAACATATGTGGACTGGTTGGGCAAACTCCCATGAACCCTCGAGCACAGTGTGATGGACGAGTCTGTCTCCAAGTCCCCAGCCTCTGCTTCCTCCTCAGAAGACATGACGGCGGGATTGAAGAGATCCTGAAAGTATTCCTTCCACCATCCGATGACATCCCCAGTTGAGGTCAACAGCTCCCTACCCGCACCATAAACAGTGTTGGTGAAGCACTGCTTCCCCCTCCTGAGGCATCGGATGGTTTGCCAGAAATTCTTTGAGGCCGTCTTATAGTACGGGTTTTTGCCCCAGGAGCCGCCCGGGCTGCTACACGCTTGGCCAGCTGTACCCGTCAGCTGCCTCAGGAGTCCCACGAGCCAACAAGGCCTGGTAAGACTCCTTCTTCAGCCTGACGGCATCCCTTACTTCATTCAATCAATCAAACAATATTTATAAAGGGCTTTTCAAACAAAATTGTAGCACAAAGCGCCTTACAGTGGTCAAGGATTAGAAGAATGACCTTTACTGATCTCGCACAGGAGGAGTTGTTTCTATTTCCGGTGTCCACCACCGGGTTCGGGGATTGCCGCCACGACAGGCACCACAGACCTTACGACCACAGCTACGAGCAGCCGCATCGACAATAGAGGCCGAGAACAAAGCCCACTTGGACTCTATGTCCCCAGCCTCCCCCGGAATCCGGGAGAAGCTCTCCCGGAGATGTGAGTTGAAGGTGCCCCTGACAGAGGGCTTTGCCAGACGTTCCCGACAGACCTTCACTACGCGCATGGGTCTTCCAGGTCTTTCCGGCTTCCTCCCCCGCCAGCGGATCCAACTCACAACCAAGTGGTGATCAGTTGACAGCTCTGCCCCTCTCTTCACCCAAGTGTCTAAGACACACAACCGGAGGTCAGATGACACGACAACAAAGTCGATCATCAACCTCCGTCCTAGTGTGTCCTGGTGCCACGTGCACTGGTGGACACCCTTGTGCTCGAACATGGTGTTTGTTATGGACAAACCGTGGCTAGCACAGAAGTCCAATAATAGAACACCGCTCGGGTTCAAATCAGGGAGGCCGTTCCTCCCAATCACCTCTCTCCAGGTGTCACTGTCGTTGCCCACGTGGGCGTTGAAGTCCCCCAGGAGAACAACGGTGTTCCCGGTCGGTGCACTGTCCAGTACCCCTCCCAGGCACTCCAAGAAGGCCGGGTACTCTGCACTGCTGTTCGGCCCGTAGGCCGACACAACAGTGAGAGACCTGTCCCCAACCCACAGGCGCAGAGACGCGACCTTCTCGTTCATCGGGGTGAACTCCAACACACAGCGGCTGAGCTGTGGGGCAATGAGCAGGCCCACACCAGCCCACCACCGCTCCCCACAGGCAACACCAGAGAAATGAAGAGTCCAGCCCCCCTTCAAGGAGTTGGGTTCCAGAGCCCAAGCTGTGCGTGGAGGTGAGGCCGACTGCCAGTATCTCCCAACCTCCCGCATAAGCTCAGACCCCCAGCGAGGTGACATTCCATGTCCCCAGAGCTAGTCTCCATGTCCGGAGATCTGGTCATCGAGGCCCCTGCATTCGACTGCCGTCCAGATCTCCTGCACCAACCCCTTATGGATCCTCCTGCGGGTGGGGCCTCCATGGGAGGACGGCCCCACATCGCTCTTTTGGGCTGTGCCCAGCCGAGCCCCGTGGGGGAAGGCCTGGCCACCAGACACTCGCCGGTCTGGCTTCAGAGTGGGGCCTCGATAATGCCAATCTGGGCGACGTAACTGGCCTTGCTGTGTTTCTCTTCATAAAGGACTTCTGAACCGCTCTTCAACTGACCCATACCCCAGGACCTGTTTGCCTTGGGTGACTCTAATAGGGCATGACACCCCCGGGATCATTCGGGCACTCAAACCCCTTCACCACATTAAGGTGGTGGTTCACGGAGGGGATGTTTAGGATATTTGTTTCTGCAACTGTACAAGCTGCTCAGGAGTCCCACAGCCTACAAGGGTCCCATGGAGCTGCTTAGGAGAGCCCCCTCATAAAACCCCAGCATCCATCAGCAGGTTTGGGGGTGACAGAGACCTCCGAGCTACGAGCGGCCATGTTGAAAATAGAGGAGAACATGGTCCACTCAGAGTCCATGTGAGACCTGTGACAGAGGCTCCACAGACCCTCACCGTCTGTATGAGTTCCTCTGGAGCAGATCCAACTCATCACCAGGTGGTGCTCTGCAGCTCTCCTAAGCCTCTGCATGACCCAGATATGCCACGCCTGTTACAGACTGCTCTGGGTCAAACGTTTCCACGCTAAGAAATAAAGAAGCCTCAAAAATCTGTCTGTCCTGGTTCAATCCTGTTTCAGTCCAGGTTTAGTCCTGTTTCAGTCCTGGTTTAGTCCTGTTCCAGTTCAGGTTTAGTCCTGTTCCAGTCCTGGTTTAGTCTTTTTTCAGTCCTGGTTATTCCTGTTTCAGTCCAGGTTCAGTCCTGTTCCAGTCCAGGTTTAGTCCTGTTCCTGGCCTGGTTTAGTCGTGTTTCAATCCAGGTTTAGTCCTGTTCCTGCCCTGGTTTAGTCCTGTTCCAGTCCAGGTTTAGTCCATGTTTATGTTGTTCATGTGGCCAATAAAGACGCTGAAATAAATGACTTAAACTGATCAGCTGAACGTTTTTTTGTTTAACCTCACCCACATGTGCTGTTTCAGGAGTTTCATGATGACATCCCTGAAACCGTTTACAAAGAACAGAGCAGTGACCAAAGCAAAGGGTAAAGGCTGTGTTTAAAACCTAAAACAGGATCTGAGTTCTTCAGAGTGTTTGTGTTTTACACTCACAAGTGTCACTCACAGAATCTACAGTGTGAACCACCTACAGTGTGAACCACCTACAGTGTGAACCACCTACAGTGTCTAGACCTTTGTCCGTTTGTGTGATGTTTGATCATAAAGAAGTGCAAAAGAACTCACCAGTCGATTGAGTTGATGGAGTTTATTGAGATGATTTCCCAAAAGCATCTACAGAAGCATCTACAGGAGCATGTGCAGGAGCATCTACAGGAGCATCTACAGGAGCATGTGCAGGAGCATCTACAGGAGCATCTACAGGAGCATGTGCAGGAGCATCTACAGGAGCATCTACAGAAGCATCTACAGAAGCATCTACAGGAGCATGTGCAGGAGCATCTACAGGAGCATCTACAGAAGCATCTACAGGAGCATGTGCAGGAGCATCTACAGGAGCATCTACAGGAGCATCTACAGGAGCATGTGCAGGAGCATCTACAGGAGCATCTACAGGAGCATCTACAGGAGCATCTACAGAAGCATCTACAGAAGCATCTACAGTACAGGAGCATCTACAGAAGCATCTACAGAAGCATCTACAGGAGCATGTGCAGGAGCATCTACAGGAGCATCTACAGGAGCATCTACAGAAGCATCTACAGGAGCATCTACAGGAGCATCTACAGGAGCATGTGCAGGAGCATCTACAGGAGCATCTACAGAAGCATCTACAGAAGCATCTACAGGAGCATGTGCAGGAGCATCTACAGGAGCATCTACAGAAGCATCTACAGGAGCATGTGCAGGAGCATCTACAGGAGCATCTACAGGAGCATCTACAGGAGCATGTGCAGGAGCATCTACAGGAGCATCTACAGGAGCATCTACAGAAGCATCTACAGAAGCATCTACAGGAGCATCTACAGAAGCATCTACAGAAGCATCTACAGGAGCATGTGCAGGAGCATCTATAGGAGCATCTACAGGAGCATCTACAGAAGCATCTACAGGAGCATCTACAGGAGCATCTACAGGAGCATGTGCAGGAGCATCTACAGGAGCATCTACAGAAGCATCTACAGGAGCATCTACAGAAGCATCTACAGGAGCATGTGCAGGAGCATCTATAGGAGCATCTACAGGAGCATCTACAGAAGCATCTACAGGAGCATCTACGGGAGCATCTACAGGAGCATGTGCAGGAGCATCTACAGGAGCATCTACAGAAGCATCTACAGGAGCATCTACAGAAGCATTTACAGAAGCATCTATAGGAGCATCTTCAGAAGCATCTACAGGAGCATGTGCAGGAGCATCTACAGGAGCATCTACAGAAGCATCTACAGAAGCATCTACAGGAGCATGTGCAGGAGCATCTACAGGAGCATCTACAGAAGGATCTACAGGAGCATCTACAGGAGCATCTACAAGAGCATCTACAGGAGCATCTACAGGAGCATCTACAGAAGCATCTACAGGAGCATCTACAGGAGCATCGACAGGAGCATCTACAGGAGCATCTACAGGAGCATTCACTGAAGAGAAGAGTTGGACCAGACTAAAGTACTACAGGACTAAGAGGTCACGTTTGTGTTTCTCGGCTGAAGAGCTGTGTGATTGGAACTCGGATCTGCTGCATCTTGATGCCGAAGATGATCGGGTTGAGGAGCGGGGGCACGACCAGAAACTCTGCGGCAAGAGTGTTACTGAGCGCGTGCATACCGGGCATGCCACGGCCATAACGCGAGAACAAGGAGTCGAAACAGATGGACGAGGCGAAGATCAGCAGATCAGCAGAAGATCACATCTGCGCAAACTTCTTCTTCTTCTTGCAGTCGGAGTGAGACCTGAGCGCAGCCCTCACTAAGCCGACATAGGAGACCAGGATGAGCACGGTCTGGAGCATGTGCGACTGGAGAAGCAGGAAGCCATAGATGTTGTTGATGGTGGTGTCCACGCACGACAGCTTCACCACCTCCTAGTTTGTGAAGAAGAACTTGGGCAGACAGTTTCCACAGAGCGGCAGCCTTGTGGTGAGGATGGCCCCGATGACGGTCTCCATCAGAGAGAAGCTCCAGGTGAGAGCGACCAGGCGATCCCATGACACTGCAGGGGGCAACAGATGGCGACATAGCAGTCAAACACCATCACGGTGAGGCTGGTGAACTTGCAGAAGACGTAGCAGTAGATCCCACACATCTGCAGCAGACAGTCTGTGTAGGACATCTGTCTGGAGTCGGTCAGAAGGTCCTGGAGGAGCTTTGGGTAGAAACTGGAGGCTTCGCAGATGCCGTTGATGCAGATGTTTGCTAAGAACACATACATGGGCTGATGGAGTGTCTTCTCCCGCACGACGGTCACCATCAGGGTCAGGTTAAAGAAGATGGTGACAGCGTACGACGTGAGCGCCATGCCAAATGTGGCGGTTTGTGAGAGAATTGTTTAACTCCGAGAGTTCAACGACGACATGAACAACGATACGTTCTCCATCGTCCAGAAGAACACGACAAAACACACATGATACACACAATACACAATATGTGTGTATGTCTGTGTGCATGCGTGTGTGTATGTGTGTGTGTGTGTGTGTGTGTGTCTGGAGAGTCCCCTGGGTGGTTTAGTCTAATTTCGAGCTCTCCCTGTTTCCGTTTCCCTGTTTCAGTGTTTCCCTGTTTCCCTGTTTCAGTGTTTCCCTGTTTCCCTGGTTCAGTGTTTCCCTGTTTCAGTGTTTCCCTGTTTCAGTGTTTCCCTGTTTCCTTGTTTCCCTGTTTCAGTGTTTCCCTGTTTCAGTGTTTCCCTGTTTCAGTGTTTCCCTGTTTCAATGTTTCCTTTTTTCCCTGTTTCAGTGTTTCCCTGTTTCAGTGTTTCCCTGTTTCAATGTTTCCCAGTTTCAGTGTTTCCCTGTTTCCTTGTTTCCCTGTTTCAGTTTTTCCCTATTTCCTTGTTTCCCTGTTTCAGTGTTTCCCTGTTTCCCTGTTTCAATGTTTCCCTGTTCCACTGTTTCCATGTTTCCTTGTTTCCCTGTTTCAGTGTTTCCCTGTTCCACTGTTTCCCTGTTTCAGTGTTTCCCTGTTTCAATGTTTCCCTGTTTCAGTGTTTCCCTGTTTCACTGTTTCCCTGTTTCCTTGTTTCAGTGTTTCCCTGTTTCAGTGTTTCCCTGTTTCAGTGTTTCCCTGTTTCCTTGTTTCTCTGTTTCAGTATTTCCCTGTTTCAATGTTTCCCTGTTTCAGTGTTTCCCTGTTTCCTTGTTTCCCTGTTTCAGTGTTTCCCTGTTTCAGTGTTTCCCTGTTTCCCTGTTTCAGTGTTTCCCTGTTTCCTTGTTTCTCTGTTTCAGTGTTTCCCTGTTTCAATGTTTCCCTGTTTCAGTGTTTCCCTGTTTCCTTGTTTCCCTGTTTCAGTGTTTCCCTGTTTCCCTGTTTCAGTGGTTCCCTGTTTCAGTATTTCCCTGTTTTAGTGTTTCCCTGTTTCAGTGTTTCCCTGTTTCACTGTTTCCCTGTTTCCCTATTTCCTTGTTTCTCTGTTTCAGTGTTTCCCTGTTTCAATGTTTCCCTGTTTCAGTGTTTCCCTGTTTCAGTGTTTCCCTGTTTCAGTGTTTCCCTGTTTCCTTGTTTCCCTGTTTCAGTGTTTCCCTGTTTCAGTGTTTCCCTGTTTCAGTGGTTCCCTGTTTCAGTGTTTCCCTGTTTTAGTGTTTCCCTGTTTCAGTGTTTCCCTGTTTCACTGTTTCCCGGTTTCCCTGTTTCAGTGTTTCCCTCTTTCAGTGTTTCCCTGTTTCAGTGTTTCCCTGTTTCCTTGTTTCCCTGTTTCAGTGTTTCCCTGTTTCAGTGTTTCCCTGTTTCCTTGTTTTACTGTTTCCCTGTTTCAGTGTTTCCCTGTTTCAGTATTTCCCTGTTTCAGTGTTTCCCTGTTTCAGTGTTTCCCTATTTCCTTGTTTCTCTGTTTCAGTGTTTCCCTGTTTCAATGTTTCCCTGTTTCAGTGTTTCCTTGTTTCAGTGTTTCCCTGTTTCAGTGTTTCCCTGTTTCAGTGGTTCCCTGTTTCAGTGTTTCCCTGTTTTAGTGTTTCCCTGTTTCAGTGTTTCCCTGTTTCACTGTTTTCCTGTTTCAGTGTTTCCCCTCTTTCAGTGTTTCCCTGTTTCAGTGTTTCCCTGTTTCCTTGTTTTACTGTTTCCCTGTTTCAGTGTTTCCTTGTTTCAGTATTTCCCTGTTTCAGTGTTTCCCTGTTTCAGTGTTTCCCTGTTTCCCTGTTTCAGTGTTTCCCTGTTTCAGTGTTTCACTGTTTCCCTGTTTCCTTGTTTTACTGTTTCCCTGTTTCAGTGTTTCTCTGTTTCCTTGTTTCACAATTTCCCTGTTTCAGTGTTTCCCTGTTTCAATGTTTCCCTGTTTCCCTGTTTCAGTGTTTCCCTGTTTCCATGTTTCCCTGTTTCAATGTTTCCCTGTTTCCCTGTTTCACTGTTTCAGTGTTTCCCTGTTTCCATGTTTCAGTGTTTCCCTGTTTCAGTGTTTCCTTGTTTCCCTGTTTCAGTGTTTCCCTGTTTCAATGTTTCCCTGTTTCCTTGTTTCCCTGTTTCACTGTTTCAGTGTTTCCCTGTTTCCATGTTTCAGTGTTTCCCTGTTTCAGTGTTTCCTTGTTTCCCTGTTTCAGTGTTTCTCTGTTTCAGTGTTTCCCTGTTTCAGTGTTTCCCTATTTCCTTGTTTCCCTGTTTCAGTGTTTCCCTGTTTCAGTGTTTCCCTGTTTCAGTGTTTCCCTATTTCCTTGTTTCCCTGTTTCAGTGTTTCCCTGTTTCAGTGTTTCCCTGTTTCCTTGTTTCCTTGTTTCCTTGTTTCCCTGTTTCAGTGTTTCCCTGTTTCAGTGTTTCCCTGTTTCCTTGTTTCCTTGTTTCCCTGTTTCAGTGTTTCCTTGTTTCCCTGTTTCCCTGTTTCAGTATTTCCCTGTTTCAGTGTTTCCCTGTTTCAGTGTTTCCCTGTTTCAGTGTTTCCCTGTTTCACTGTTTCCCTGTTTCAGTGTTTCCCTGTTTCAGTGTTTCCCTGTTTTAGTGTTTCCCTGTTTCCCTGTTTCAGTGTTTCCCTGTTTCAGTGTTTCCCTGTTTCAGTGTTTCCCTGTTTTAGTGTTTCCCTGTTTCCCTGTTTCAGTGTTTCCCTGTTTCCTTGTTTTACTGTTTCCCTGTTTCAGTGTTTCCCTGTTTCCTTGTTTCACTATTTCCCTGTTTCAGTGTTTCCCTGTTTCAATGTTTCCCTGTTTCAGTGTTTCCCTGTTTCAGTGTTTCCCTGTTTCCCTGTTTCAATGTTTCCCTGTTTCCTTGTTTCCCTGTTTCACTGTTTCAGTGTTTCCCTGTTTCCCTGTTTCAGTGTTTCCCTGTTTCAGTGTTTCCCTGTTTCAGTGTTTCCCTGTTTCAATGTTTCCCTGTTTCCTTGTTTCCCTGTTTCACTGTTTCAGTGTTTCCCTGTTTCAGTGTTTCCCTGTTTCACTGTTTCAGTGTTTCCCTGTTTCCTTGTTTCCCTGTTTCAGTGTTTCCCTGTTTCCTTGTTTCACTATTTCCCTGTTTCAGTGTTTCCCTGTTTCAATGTTTCCCTGTTTCAGTGTTTCCCTGTTTCAGTGTTTCCCTGTTTCAGTGTTTCCCTGTTTCAGTGTTTCAATGTTTCCCTGTTTCAGTGTTTCCCTGTTTCCTTGTTTCCCTGTTTCACTGTTTCAGTGTTTCCCTGTTTCCATGTTTCCATGTTTCAGTGTTTCCCTGTTTCAGTGTTTCCGTGTTTCAGTGTTTCCCTGTTTCAATGTTTCCCTGTTTCCTTGTTTCCCTGTTTCCCTGTTTCACTGTTTCAGTGTTTCCCTGTTTCAGTGTTTCCCTGTTTCACTGTTTCAGTGTTTCCCTGTTTCCTTGTTTCCCTGTTTCAGTGTTTCCCTGTTTCAGTGTTTCCCTGTTTCCCTGTTTCCTTGTTTCAGTGTTTCCTTGTTTCCCTGTTTCAGTGTTTCCCTGTTTCAGTGTTTCAGTGTTTCCCTGTTTCAGTGTTTCCCTGTTTCAGTGTTTCCTTGTTTCCCTGTTTCAGTGTTTCCCTGTTTCCCTGTTTCCCTGTTTCAGTGTTTCCTTGTTTCCCTGTTTCCTTGTTTCCCTGTTTCAGTGTTTCCCTGTTTCAGTGTTTCAGTGTTTCCCTGTTTCAGTGTTTCCTTGTTTCCCTGTTTCAGTGTTTCCCTGTTTCAGTGTTTCCCTGTTTCAGTGTTTTCCTTGTTTCCCTGTTTCAGTGTTTCCCTGTTTCAGTGTTTCCCTGTTTCAGTGTTTCCCTGTTTCAGTGTTTCCCTGTTTCAATGTTTCCCTGTTTCCCTGTTTCAGTGTTGTCCTGTTTCAGTGTTTCCCTGTTTCCTTGTTTCCCTGTTTCAGTGTTTCCCTGTTTCAGTGTTTTCCTGTTTCCCTGTTTCCCTGTTTCAGTGTTTCCTTGTTTCCCTGTTTCAGTGTTTCCCTGTTTCAGTGTTTCCTTGTTTCTCTGTTTCCTTGTTTCCCTGTTTCCTTGTTTCTCTGTTTCCTTGTTTCCCTGTTTCAGTGTTTCCTTGTTTCCCTGTTTCAGTGTTTCCTTGTTTCCCTGTTTCAGTGTTTCCCTGTTTCAGTGGTTTCAGTTTTCACAGTTTCAGCCTCAACAGGAGTTCTCGGAGTCTCCGCTCGTTTTCTTGCCGTTCGTTTTTTCTTCTCCAGCCTCTCCCCAGACGGAGCTTTAAAAAGACGAGGGGGAGATGACGGACACACTCCTCCTCCGTCCCCGAGGATGGGGGGAACGAGAAGAGGAGGTGTGGGGAAAGAGGGGGAATGAGAAGAGGAGGTGTGGGGAAAGAGGGGGATAGAGAGAGAGAGGAGGTATGGGGAAAGAGGGGGATAGAGAGAGAAAGAGAGGAGGTGTGAATGGAGAAAGAGAGAAAAGGTGGGCGGGGATGGGTGAGGGGGTGAGGGTTAGTCGAGTGTGGCAGCGTGACAGTCAGCGAGTGGAGGAGGAGAGAGGAGGAGGAAGGAGGAGAGAGGAGGAGAGATGTAGAGGAAAGAGGATGAGAGAGGAGGATGAGAGGAGAGAGGGGAGGAGAAGGAAAGAGGGGGGAGAGGAGAGTGGAGGAGAGAAAGGAGAGATGGAGGGGAGAGAGGATGAGGAGAGAGGAAAGAGGAGACGATGAGAGGATGAGAGAAGATGAGAGTGGATGAGAGGATGAGAGCAGGAGTGAGGAGGAGGAGAGGAGCGAGGGAGAGAGGAGAGAAGGAGAGGAAAGAGGAGAGGAAAGAGGAGAGGAGGAGAGAAGGAGAGATGTAGAGGAAAGAGGAGGAGGAGATGTAGAGGAGGAGAGAGGAGGAGGAGGAAAGAGGAGGAGAGAGGAGGAGAGAGAATGAGAGGAGAGGAGATGTAGAGGAAAGAGGAGAGGAAAGAGGAGAGGAGGAGAGAAGGAGAGATGTAGAGGAAAGAGGAGAGGAGGAGAGAAGGAGAGATGTAGAGGAAAGAGGAGAGGAGGAGGATGAGAGGAGGAGAGATGTAAAGGAAAGAGGAGAGGAGGAGAGATGTGGAGGAAAGAGGAGAGGAGGAGGATGAGAGGAGGAGAGATGTAAAGGAAAGAGGAGAGAAGGAGAGATGTAGAGGAAAGAGGAGAGGAATGAGGATGAGGAGGAGGAGAGATGTACAGGAAAGAGGAGAGGAGGAGAGATGTGGAGGAAAGAGGAGAGGAATGAGGAGAGGAGGAGAGGAGAGATGTGGAGGAAAGAGGAGAGGAGGAGAGGAAAGAGGAGGGGGGAGAGGAGAGGAGGAGAGGAGAGATGTGGAGGAAAGAGGAGAGGAGGAGAGGAGAGGAGGAGAGGAAAAGAGGCGTCGGTGTCGTGCTCATGTTTTATTCATCCGTCGTTCTTTCGGGGCTTTGCTGTGTGTGTGGAGAAAAAAAGAATAAAAAAAGAGTGATGGAGCCTGTCACAAAACATTAAGCGAGATTATTGTTCGGAGGCACCGTTTGGAAACAGCTTCACTTCCTCCGAACGAAGCTTTTGTCCCCGAAGACGAACGAATGAAACGGCAGCGGATCAGACGGGCGATTTCCGACCTGCAAACCTCAACCACACGAACCCTCCTCAAACTAAACTAACATGAAACATCCTCCAGGAACATCTGGACTCTGGATGAAGATCACCTGGTGTCACTTCAGTACAAAAACCAGGTCTAAACCAGGACTAAACCAGGTCTAAACCAGGACTAAACCAGGTCTAAACCAGGTCTAAACCAGGACTAGACAAGGTCTAAACCAGGACTAAACCAGGTCTAAACTAGGACTAAACCAGGTCTAAACTAGGACTAAACCAGGTCTAAACTGGAACTAAACCAGGACTAAACCAGGTCTAAACTAGGACTAAACCAGGTCTAAACTGGAACTAAACCAGGACTAAACCAGGTCTAAACTAGGACTAAACCAGGACTAAACCAGGTCTAAACTAGGACTAAACCAGGTCTAAACTAGGACTAAACCAGGTCTAAACTGGAACTAAACCAGGACTAAACCAGGTCTAAACCAGGACTAGACAAGGTCTAAACCAGGACTAAACCAGGTCTAAACCAGGACTAAACCAGGTCTAAACTAGGACTAAACAAGGTCTAAACCAGGTCTAAACTGGGACTAAACCAGGTCTAAACCAGGTCTAAACTAGGACTAGACAAGGTCTAAACCAGGACTAAACCAGGTCTAAACCAGGACTAAACCAGGTCTAAACTGGGATTAAACCAGAACTGAATGAGGACGAAACCAGGACTAAACCAGGTCTAAACTAGGACTAAACAAGGTCTAAACCAGGTCTAAACTAGGACTAAACCAGGTCTAAACCAGGACTAGACAAGGTCTAAACCAGGACTAAAGCAGGTCTAAACTGGGATTAAACCAGAACTGAACGTGGACGAAACCGGGACTAAACCAGGTCTAAACTAGGACTAGACAAGATCTAAACCAGGACTAAACCGGGACTAAACCAGGTCTAAACTGGGACTAAACCAGGTCTAAACCAGGTCTAAACTAGGACTAAACCAGGTCTAAACTGGGACTAAACCAGGTCTAAACTGGGACTAAACCAGCTTTAAATTGGGACTAAACCAGGACTAAACCAGGTCTAAACCAGGACTAAACTGGGACTAAACCAGGTCTAAACCAGGACTAGACAAGGTCTAAGCCAGGACTAAACCGGGACTAAACCAGGTCTAAACTGGGACTAAACCAGGTCTAAACCAGGACTAGACAAGGTCTAAGCCAGGACTAAACCGGGACTAAACCAGGTCTAAACTGGGACTAAATCAGGTCTAAACCAGGTCTAAACTGGGACTAAACCAGGTCTAAACTGGGACTAAACCAGGTCTGAACCAGGTCTAAACCAGGACTAAACCAGGTCTAAACTGGGACTAAACCAGGTCTAAACTGGGACTAAACCAGGTCTGAACCAGGTCTAAACTGGGACTAAACCAGGTCTGAACCAGGTCTAAACCAGGACTAAACCAGGTCTAAACTGGGACTAAACCAGGTCTAAACCAGGACTAGACAAGGTCTAAACCAGGACTAAACCAGGTCTAAACTGGGACTAAACCAGGTCTAAACCAGGACTAAAGCAGGACTAAACCAGGACTAAAGCAGGACTAAACCAGGTCTAAACCAGGTCTACTCCTCACTCTATCTCTAAGGGAGCGTCCAGCCTCTGTGGAGGAAACTCATTTCGGCCGCTTGTATCGGCGATCTCGTCCTTTCGGTCATTACCCAGAGCTCATGACCATAGGTGAGGGGAGGAACGTAGATCGACGGTAAATCGAGAGCTTTGCCTTTTGGCTCAGCTCCCTCTTCACCACAACGGTCCGGTACAGCGACCGCATCACTGCCGACGCTGCACCGATCCACCTGTCAATCTCACTGTCCTCCCCTCACTCGAGAACAAGACCCCGAGAGAAATACAGACTAATGAACCTAAACAAGGCAGAAGGAGAAATTCAAGCTGCTTCTTCTCCAGTTCTGAAGAAGCAGCTTGGATGAGCTGAGAAACGGATTCGACCGAATAAACTTTTGTCCAGTTGACAAATTGAATTTCTCCTTTTGCCTTTGGTTCTACCTGGACGACTGAGGGATTCTACATGAACCTAAACAAGAGCGAGTGAACGGACGGAGCAGCAATGGGACTTTTGGCTCTTTTATGGGATCTGAATCTTTGGGACGAATAGGTTGTATTCATGGTTACCGGAAGATGTTTTGAAAGATGCGGATGACGACATCAGGGATGTGCACAGGAATTTTGAGGGGCAGTTGCTCTGACCTGAAGAAAGGGCAAAACCAACCCCAAAAAATCACAGGTATATGAAGCACAGGGCCTTTATTAAAGGAAAAGTAACGTTTTTTACCATTTGAGTCTTATTTCGTTAATAAAACAAGTTGTTTTACTCACCCATATCACTTTGGTGTCATATGGAGCATTTCCAGAGATGTTTTAGATTAGCGTTAGGCTAACGCCGTTAGCCTAGCGCGACTTATAGCCATAGCTCGGGGCATTCCCAGAGCATGTAATATGCCCCGTGCGGGCTCCAAATAACACAAACTTTAGCACTTTTCAAATCATAGAAGCCCGATGTCTTTAGTCTACGATTTCGTTTGAGTCAAAAGTGGCCTGTAATCCGAGATTTATCCATAGTTTACAGCTTTGCGTTCCATGTTTGGGTCCCGGGAGCTGAGAGCACAGTCCGCACATGCGCACTGGCCTCCTCATCTACTCGAAACTATGGCTAAATCTCAGATTACCGGCAACTTTTGACCAAACGAAATCGTAGACTAAGACATCGAGCTTCTATGATTTGAAAAGTGCTAAAGTTTGTGTTATTTGGAGCCCGCACGGGGCATATTACATGCTCGGGGAATGCCCCGAGCTATGGCTATAAGTCGCGCTAGGCTAACGGCGTTAGCCTAACGCTAATCTAAAACATCTCCGGAAATGCTCCATATGACACCAAAGTGATATGGGTGAGTAAAACAACTTGTTTTATTACCGAAATAAGGCTCAAATTGTAAAAAACGTTACTTTTCCTTTAAGGTCATACCTCACCTTACGAAAGACCCAACTAACGAATAATCCAAGTTACGAAATGCCTTTACGTAAAATTTTCATCTCTAAATACGAAAGAAAATTTAAGTTACGAAACACGAAATCTCAAAAATTCAAATAATGTGCGCTCGGCTTCGCAGCCGCCCGAATCCCCCGAAACGTATATACACTTGTAAATACTCTCTCCAACAGGGTTTAGGGGGTACTGGGGGCCTTGGAACGAATCAGGCCTTTTACTTTGCGACTCTACTTACGAATAAAATCAATTTACGAAACCACTTCGGGAACAAATTAATTTCGTAAGGTGAGGTATGACTGTATATTGATACAAACAACTGAAACATAATCAAGCACAGATAAAGGGAGAAATTCAATTTGTCAACTGGACAAAGTTTATTTGGTTGAAAACGTTTCGCAGCTCATCCGAGAGGCTTCGTCAGTTCTGGTTAGAGTGCTGATGGACACTGCTTATACACTCAACAAAAATATAAATGCAACACTTTTGTTTTTGCTCCCATTTTTCCTGAGATGGACCCAAAGATCCAAAATTCACTCCAGATACACAATATTACCATTTCTCTCAAACATTGTTCACAAATCTGTCCAAATGTGTGACAGCGAGCACCTCTGCCCCGCCGAGACAATCCACCCCACCTCACAGGTGCGCCACATCAAGATGCTGATCCGACATCATGACCAGTGCACAGGTGCACCCCAGACTGCCCACAATAAAAGGACACCCCGAAATGTGCATTTTTTTTTTTTTGCTTTATTGGGGGTCTGGGGACTCAGAACCAGTCAGTATCTGGTGTGACCACCATTTGCCTCATGCAGTGCAACACATCTTCTTCGCATAGAGTTTATCAGATTGCCAGTTGTGGCCTGTGGAATGTTGGTCCACTCCTCTTCTTGTGCGAAGTTGCTGGATATTAGTGGGAGCTGGTACACGCTGTCGTATACGCCGCTCAAGCACATCCCAAACATGCTCAATGGGTGACATGTCCGGTGAGTATGCTGGCCATGCAAGAACTGGGACATTTTCAGCTTCCAAGAATTGTGTACAGATCCTTGCAACATGGGGCCGTGCATTATCTTGCTGAAACATGAGGTGATGTTCATGGATGTATGGCACAACAATGGGCCTCAGGATCTCATCACGGCATCTCTGTGCATTCAAAATGCCATCAATAAAATGCACCTGTGTTCTTCGTCCATAACAGCCTTTGAAGAGGAGTGGACCAACATTCCACAGGCCACAACTGACAATCTGATAAACTCTATGCGAAGAAGATGTGTTGCACTGCATGAGGCAAATGGTGGTCACACCAGATACTGACTGGTTCTGAGTCCCCAGACCCCCAACAAAGCAAAAAAATGCACATTTCGGGGTGGCCTTTTATTGTGGGTAGTCTGGGGCGCACCTGTGCACTGGTCATGATGTCGGATCGGCATCTTGATGTGGCGCACCTGTGAGGTGGGGTGGATTGTCTCGGCGGGGCAGAGGTGCTCGCTGTCACACATTTGGACAGATTTGTGAACAATGTTTGAGAGAAATGGTAGTGTTGTGTATCTGGAGTGAATTTTGGATCTTTGGGTCCATCTCAGGAAAAATGGGAGCAAAAACAAAAGTGTTGCGTTTATATTTTTGTTGAGTGTATCTCACCTATTTGTTTTGAGTTTCTGTCTTTTGTATTCCTAGTTTCTCTCTGTCGTCTAGTTTACCCATTCAAACCCTAATGTCTGTTTTCACACCTCTGGACCTGACCTGTCTGCCCTATTGTTTCCTTCGTTTGTTTTGACTTCGGTTTGAGAATGGAATTATAGATGGGAGACAAATTATGTCTGACTCCACCATTTCTGTTTAAAGAAGGATTCTCTTTTTTGACAAAAATATAAAAAGATATAAAAGAAAAACAGAAAGAATACACTGACTAGATGAAGAAAAACGGGCCATTTTCAGTTTTCCCAGATTTTGTCAGAGGAAGTCGCCATCTGCCTGATTCCAAACATCTTCCAGTTTTGTGTAGAATCCCTCAGTCCAGGTAGAATCCACGGCAAAAGGAGAAATTCTACGGAGCCCGTAAAGGCTCACAGGAAATCTTTTTTGGGGGATGTCAATAAAGCGCGCGCTCACTTTGCAAATCGCGTCTGTGTAAATTGAGGGCAAACAAATAGAGCAGGTTGCATCCTTCAAATATTTGGGCGTGTACATTGACTGTTTGTTTAAATGGAATGCACATGTTGATTTTCTTTGCTCCAAGCTGTCCCAGAGGCTCCACTTTTTAAGGAGACTGAGGCTGTTTGGTGTGGGCACAAAAATGATGACTTGTTTTTATAATGCTGTGTTGGAGAGGCTGTTACGCTACTGTATGGTCGCCTGGTTTGGTTCTTTAACTGTCCAGTGTAAAACCAAACTTGGAAAACTTGTAAATAAGGCCATGAAGGTGATTGGTAGGAGAGAGTTCCCTTCTCTGCAGGACATTTTTCAGGACTCTGTGCTCGCTCAGGCCAGAAGGATTGTGGGGAACCCTTCTCACCTGTTACATGGGGAATACGAACTGCTTCCATCAGGCAGACGCTATCGAGCGCATAACTTTAAGAGTAACAGATATAAACTTTCATTTGTGCCCACTTCTGTTGCACTCTTGAACAAATCTGCACAACAAAAGCGCACTTAAAGGGATATGCCACCCCCAGGTCAAATTTGGGCATCTCCCCACAGTCCAAAGACTAAAATAAGTGGTGGAAAGCGTTTTCCTGCTCACCCAGCCATTGTCCGAGTCTGTCAGCACTGACCGCCGCGGTATCTGCTGCTCCTCCGCGTTAGACTGGAGTCTAACGTCGCCAGAGAAAGATTTCGGCCAAAAGGAATGAATTTGCTCGATGCTTTTCCCAATTACTTTCTGTGTAGTGCGCATTCATATCGAGTGCAAATAAATGTGCAAATCAACACGGAGAGCTTGCCTTGGTCATTTTGGGTGAGAACTATTTTTCAGTGCGGAAAAAGAAAGACGAAGCACACACCGGGGGAACTCCCTTTCTGGTGCGTAAACAGGGAGTCCGCGTGGTGTGTGCTTCGTCTGTCTTTTTCCGCACTGAAAAATAGTTTCCACCCAAAATGACCAAGTCAAGCTCTCCGTGTTGATTTGCACATTTATTTGCACTCGATATGAATGCGCACTACACAGAAAGTAATTGGGAAAAGCATCGAGCAAATTAATTCCTTTTGGCCGAAATCTTTCTCTGGCGACGTTAGACTCCAGTCTAACGCGGAGGAGCAGCAGATACCGCAGCGGTCAGTGCTGACAGACTCGGACAATGGCTGGGTGAGCAGGAAAACGCTTTCCACCACTTATTTTAGTCTCTGGACTGTGGGGAGATGCCCAAATTTGACCTGGGGGTGGCATATCCCTTTAAGTCACTTTATATTATATGTTGCAATAACTGTTTGTGCAATAGGGCTCGTGCAATAATTACCTGTGCAATAGGAATTGTGCAATAACTGTTTGTGCAATAGGGCTTGTGCATTATCCATTGTGGTCTAGGGCTGGTGCAATATTTTGGCACTTGACATGTTTCCTGTGATGAGTTCTGACTGTTATCTGTCTGTACTGTATGTGTGTGTATAACTATGTTTTTAAGCTGCGGGCAGTGAGCCCAAGACAAATTTCCCCTCGGGGGCAATAAAGTTTATCTTATCTTAAAGTTAAGTTAATCTTATCTTAAAGTGATCTTATCTTAAAGTTAAGCGTGCGCTCGTTTACCTAAATCGTGGAGTCGTCTTACTAAAACTGTGCGCTCGCTAAAATTGAGTCGTGCCCACGCTATAAACCCCGTGAGCACGATTTACTAAAGCGCGACCACGATTTCAAAACGAGCACACATTTTATACATCTCGTGTACACGTTTTGGGCAAATTTAAACAAGAGCACGTTGTAGATCGACGAGGGCGCGACTTCATACAGCGAGCGCACGATTTAGGTAAACGAGCGCACGTTATATGTGTCCCACCACAGACGCTGAGGGTGCATGTCGGCATTACAGATTTTCAGGAAATTTTTTGTGTTTTTTTGTGTTTTTTTTTTTCAAAATTTGTGATTTTGTTTTTTTTGCATAATGTGCTCGTTGAGATCATGATGAAGCCTCTCCGTGTTTCAGATAACAGCATTAGTGACGTTAAAAACATACATTTTTAATTTCAAAAATGCTTGTTAGGAAAGGAGGGATGAAGAGAGCAAACTTTGAGATTCTGTTTCTGGAATTTCTGGGATCTGTTATCGCTGCTTTCAAATAGAGACAACTTTTTAAAATATGGTCAGATTTTCACATGTAAGACATCATTGGAAAGCTTAGAACCTGCACTTTCAGAATCTCATAACTCAAAACGCCTCCGAGACGACTTGGTATTGGTTTTCCTGCGGTTGGACACAAATTTAAACGAGCGCACGATTTAGTAAACTCTCTTTTTCTCTCTCTTTTCTCTCTTTTTCTCTTGCTCTTTTCTCTCTCTCTTTCTCTTTTTTCTCTCTCTCTCTTTCTCTCTGTCTTTCTCTCTCTCTTTCTCTCTCTCTCTTTCTCTCTCTCTCTTTTCTTTCTTTTTCTCTTGCTCTTTTCTCTCGCTCTTTCTCTTTTTTTCTCTCTCTCTCTTTCTCTCTGTCTTTCTCTCTCTTTTTTTCTCTCTCTTTTCTGTCTCTTTTCTCTCTCTTTTCTCTCTGTTGCCTCTCTCTTTCTCTCTCTCTCTTTTCTCTCTCTTTTTCTCTCTTTTCTCTCTCTCACTCTTTCTCTCTCTCTTTTCTCTCTCTTTGTCTCGCTCTTTCTCTCCCTCTCTTTCTCTCACTCTTTTCTCTCTGTCTCTTTTTTCTCTCTTTTTTCTCTTTTTTCTCTCTCTCTCTTTCTCTCTCTCTTTTCTTTTTCTTTTTCTCTCTGTCTTTCCTTCTCTCTCTTTGTCTCTCTTTTTCTCTCTCTCTCTTCTATCTCTCTCTTTTCTCTCTTTTCTCTCTTTCTCACGCTCTTTCTCTCTCTTTTCTCTCTCTTTCTCTTGCTCTTTTTCTCCCTCTCCTCTCTCTTTTCTCTCTCTCCTTTTCTCTCTCTCTTTTCTCTTTTTTCTCTCTCTCTCTTTCTCTCTGTCTTTCTCTCTCTCTCTTTCTCTCGCTCCTTCTCTCGTTCTTTTCTCTCTCTCTTTCTCTTTTTTCTCTCTCTTTTCTCTCTTTTTCTATCTCCCTCTTTTTCTCTCTCTTTCTCTAGCTCTTTCTCTCTCCCTCATTCTCTTACTCTTTTCTCTCTCTTTTCTCTTTTTTCTCTCTCTCTCTCTTTTCTCTCTCTCTTTCTCTAGCTCTTTCTCTCTCTCTTTTCTCTCTTTCTCTCGCTTTTTATCTCTCTCTCTTTCTCTCGCTCTTTCTCTCTCTCTCGTTTCTCTCTCTCTCTCTTCTCTCTCTCTTTTCTCTCTTTTCACATTTTAGAGAGACGATGGCACGACTTCATACAGCGAGCGCACGATTTAAGTAAACGAGTGCACGTTATATTTAAACGAGAGCGCGATTTAGTAAAGTGAGCGCGCGCTACTTACACGAACGCGCGATTTAGTAAAGGAGGGTACGCTTTCTTTCCACCCCGCAAAAAAGATTTTTCCCTGAGCCCTCCAGGGTTCCGCAAAATTCAATTTGTCGACTGGACAAAAGTTTATTTGGTTTCTCAGCTCATCTGGACACTGGTCAGCTGCTGGTGGACAGTGGTCAGTCGTGGTGGACACTGGTCAGGTGCTGGTGGACACCGGTCAGCCGCTGGTGGACACTGGTCAGCTGCTGGTGGACACCGGTCAGGTGCTGGTGGACACTGGTCAGTCGCTGGTGGACACCGGTCAGTCGCTGGTGGACACCGGTCAGGCGCTGGTGGACACTGGTCAGCTGCTGGTGGACACTGGTCAGTCGCTGATGGACGCTGGTGGACACTGGTCAGTCGCTGGTGGACACCGGTCAGGTGCTGGTGGACACCGGTCAGGCGCTGGTGGACACTGGTCAGATGCGGGTGGACACCGGTCAGGCGCTGGTGGACACCGGTCAGGCGCTGGTGGACACTGGTCAGACGCTGGTGGACACTGGTCAAAAGGTTATTTGGTTTCTCAGCTCATGTGGACACTGGTCAGTCGCTGGTGGACACTGGTCAGACGCTGGTGGACACTGATCAGATGCTGGTGGACACCGGTCAGGCGCTGGTGGACACTGGTCAGACGCTGGTGGACACTGATCAGATGCTGGTGGACACCGGTCAGGCGCTGGTGGACACTGGTCAAAAGGTTATTTGGTTTCTCAGCTCATGTGGACACTGGTCAGTCGCTGGTGGACACTGGTCAGACACTGATGGACACTGGTCAGTTGCTGGTGGACACTGGTCAGTCGCTGGTGGACACTGGTCAGTCGCTGGTGGACGCTGGTGGACACTGCTGATATCTGCCTGAACAGAACCCGTTCATTTGAAAGAGTCGTTCACTGGAGCGGCTCTTTTACTCTGTATTTATTTGACACAAACCAATGCGAGAATTCATTTTATCTACAAACTAATCCCTGAGAGAAATGCCCAGAGGCTCAGATCTGTTTAAAATGTTCAAACTGAGAGTGGGAGTGTGTTTGCTCTTTGAAATGATGGAGAATCGGAATAAAACACTGATCTTCAATATTCATGATTAAAACTAAGTTATTATGAGTCCAAATACTCTCTGATGTGAAGCTTTCAGAAACATCATCAGGAACATCTGGACTCTTGGATGGAGATCATCTGTTTTCACAAAAACATTTAAAACAGTTCAATAAATCCAGAATCAATAGCCGCTGGTGAAACATGTTTTAATTAAGATTTTGAAGATAAAATTTAGATCTTTAGTGAAGATTTTTTTTAAATTGGAAATACAGACTAATGAACCTAAACCAGAGCAAGTGAAATCCAAATCTTTTGGACCAATAGGCTGTATTGATCTTCAAGTGTCAGTCGATCATCAGGGCTTAATGCTCAATTCCGATGTTTTTGTGAAATCCGATTTTTTGCACATGCGCACGAGGTCACGTGCAGCGAGCGCGCTCAATGTTTACGGAAGTCACCGCAAGTCAAGTTGCTGTAGTACTCGCTTCGCCGCTTCACTGCAGGCATGAAAATCCCTCACCTTAAGGCGAAATTCGCCGATACGTTCGGGATATGTCCCTTTCTCCGGAGCTCCGGATAATTAAGGTACAGCACGATACACGTGGATACTCGAACTATCGACAACACGGAAAACTGTTACTACGGAGCTGACGCGTTCTTATGGGGTGAGTCAGATTATTGTGTTATTTCTGCATCAAAGGGACAGATTAGCTGACAGCAGGGGCCCGGGACTAAACCAGGTCTAAACCAGGACTAAACCAGGTCTAAACCAGGTCTAAACCAGGTCTAAACCAGGTCTAAACCAGGACTAAACCAGGACTAAACCAGGTCTAAACCAGGTCTAAACCAGGACTAAACCAGGTCTAAACCAGGATTAAACCAGGTCTAAACCAGGATTAAACCAGGTCTAAACCAGGACTAAACCAGGTCTAAACCAGGTCTGAACCAGGACTAAAACAGGATTAAAACAGGACTAAAAACAGGACTAAAAACAGGACTAAGCCCGGACTGAAACGGGACTGAAACCGGACTGAACCAGGACTAAAACAGGCCAAAATAAACACGCCAAATAAAATAATACAAGAAATGTCACATCATTTTTGTCCAACTGCCAAACTGTGTAGAAAAAGAGTTATCATGTTTTAGTGTTTTTTTCTTGTTTTTCTTGATCAGTGAGAGAACTCTCTCCTCTGTTGAGCTTTAACAAATGCATCAGAGTCAGGTTCATGTTTGAGGTGGAGAAGTCCCACAGATGATCATCAGGACAAATGCATCAGGACAAATACATTATGTACAATTTTGAAAGTAGGTTTTATTCTTAATATTCTTAATTCCAAGCAACCTTTTGCGGGCCGGTCAGAGTCAGGCCGTATTTGGCCCCCAGGCCTTGAAATGCCCGGGTCTGCGTTAGACTGTGGGTTGCGCCCTCTCCAGGGGCTCAGGGGATTTAAGTGGAGCGGGGGACACATGCCAGAAGCTGCCAAGGCCATGGTGCTAATGCTGTGGATTTTTTTTTTTTTTTTTTTTCTAAATTTGTGATTTTGTTTTTTTGCATAATGTGCTAGTTGAGATCATGATGAAGCCTCTCCGTGTTTCAGATAACAGCATTAGTGACGTTAAAAACATACATTTTTTATTTCAAAAATGCTTGTTAGGAAAGGAGGGCTGAAGAGACCAAACTTTGAGATTCTGTTTGTGGAATTTCTGGGATCTGTTATGGCTGATTTCAAATAGAGACAACTTTTTAAAATATGGTCAGATTTTCACATGTAAGACATCGTTGGAAATCTTAGAACCTGCACTTTCAGAATCTGTACATAACTCAAAACGCCTCCGAGACGACTTGGTATTGGTTTTCCTGCGGTTGGACACATATTTAAACGAGCGCACGATTTAGTAAACTCTCTTTTTCTCTCTTTTCTCTCTTTTTCTCTTGCTCTTTCTCTCTCTCTTTCCCTTTTTTCTCTCTCTCTCTTTCTCTCTCTCTTTCTCTCTCTGTTTCTCTCTCTCTTTCTCTCTCTCTCTTTTCTCTCTTTTGTCTCTCTTTCTCTCTCTCTTTCTCTCTTTTTCGCTCTCTTTTCTCTCTCTCTCTCTCTTTCTCTCTCTCTTTTTTCTCTCTTTCTCTCCCTCTTTCTCTCATTCTCTTTTTCTCTCTCTTTTCTCTCTCTCTCACTCTTTCTCTCACTCTTTTCTCTCTCTCTTTCTCTTTTTTCTCGATCTTTTCTCTTTTTTTCTTGCTCTCTTTCTCTCTCTTTTCTTTTTCTCTTTTTCTCTCTGTCTTTCCTTCTCTCCCTTTGTCTCTTTTTCCCTCCCTCTCTTCTATCTCTCTTTTCTCTCTTTCTCACGCTCTTTCTCTCTCTCTTTTCTTTCTCTTTCTCTCGCTCTTTCTCTCCCTCTCTTTCTCACACTCTTTCTCTCTCTCTTTTCTCTTTCTCTCCCTCTCTTTCCGGTCTCACAGCCCCTCCACCTTTCAGCGTACGCAGATGACATCACTGTTTGCATCTCGGGACAAGAGGATGTGAGGAGGCTAGAACAGAAGTTGGCCCTGTACGAGCGCGCCTCCTCTGCCAAGGTGAACTGGGCCAAGAGTGAGGGGTTCCTTCTCGGGCGGTGGGTCGACCAGGTGAGGCCCGTCCTTCCCGGGGGAGTGCAGTGGAGCTCCGAGGGGATCAGGTACCTGGGAGTGTTCCTGGGGAATGAACAATTCCAGGGCAAGAACTGGGAGGGGCTTGTGGAAAAGGTGAGTGCCCGATTGTCTCGGTGGACGTGGGTCCAGCCCCAGCTGTCGTACAGGGGGAGAGCTCTGGTGGTCAACACGCTGGCAGCCTCCTGTCTGTGGCACCGCTTCACTGTCCTGCAGCCTCCAGACTCTGTGGTGGTGAACATTCAAAGGAAACTGGTGGAGTTCTTCTGGGGGGGCTTCCACTGGCTCAAAGCAGCGGTCCTCTACCTGCCTGTGGACGAAGGAGGACAGGGGCTGATAGACCTGGCGAGTCGGTTGGCGGCTCTGCGTCTGCAAACTGTGCAGCGTCTGCTGTACGGCCCACAGCAGCTGTGGACAGAGGCAGCTGTCCTGCTTCGTGGAGTGGGGGGGCTGGACTACGATAAACATCTGTTCCTCACAGACCTGAGCGGTGTGGACATGTCGGGGACTACACCTTATTACCGCTCAGTGCTGAAAGCCTGGCGCTCTGTGCTGTCCTTTTCACGGGAGGAGCCATACGATCAGGGAGGAGAAGAGCCGCTCCTCCATAACCCTGTGGTGAGGAGCACCCTGCTGGAGTCCCCTCAGCTGAGGCAGGCATTTGTGACTGCTGGACTGACCCGGCTGGCCCATCTGAGGACTGACAGAGGGTGGAAGACCGCTGCTCAGCTCAGCCAGGAGACAGGGGTGAGGTCTGAGCGAGTGATTCAGAGACTGCTGCAGGAGGTGCAGAGTGGACTCCCGGCTCGGTTCAGAGAAGCTCTGGGCACATACAGAGCCCACCTACCTGCCCACCATCTGAACTTTCCATCACTGTGTGTGCAGGCCTTAGGAGCACAGGAGGAACCATCTGGAGCGGTGACGTTCCCAGTCCTGTCAGATCTGGCTACAGCGGTAAAGAAGGACCTGTACATCACTGCCGTAAAAGTCCGCCACAGAGTGGAGCTGGTTGCCGCATCTGAGAGCAGGTGGTCAGGTGTGTTGGCCCCGGGGTCATCTCCCAAAGACAGCTGGAGGTCCCTGTACTGCCCTCCTACGGAGAAGCGATGCGCTGACCTCCAGTGGAGAGTGGTGCATGGGGCTGTGGCCACAAACAGACATGTGGCCCACTTTGACCCAAGCACAGCCCGTCAGTGTGCCTTCTGTCCCACTGAGGAGACACTGGAGCATCTGTGGCCGTCCTGTCCTCGCCTCCATCCTCTCTTTGCCACAGTGGGACACTGGCTCCAGAGGTTGGGCCAAGACCTCACCAGGGAGCTGTTTGTGTTGGGACCGCGGTACAGTGCAGCGTGGCGCCGGACTGTGGGGCTGGTCAGCTTCGTCCTGGGGCAGGCGAAGCTGAGTATTTGGCTCACAAGAAGAAACTGGAGAGCTGGGACAGGTTGTACAGACCCTGAGCTTCTGCTGAGGCGTCTGGTGAAGGCCTCAGACTGGAGCACAGTGGTGGGAGAGCTGGGAGACTTTGAAGCCGTGTGGACAGTGTGGACAGCCCTGTGTGAGCTGAGGGAGGGGCAGTACTGGACTTTTAGGAGGGGTTTCCCTTTGTTTGGTGTCTGTGGCTTGATCATGTTGGAGTGCTGATATTTTAATATATTAATAAATGTATTTTAAAAGTCAAAAGTCTCTTTCTCTTTTCTCTCTCTCTTTTCTCTCTTTTTCTCTCTCTCTCTTTTCTCTCTCTCTCTCTCTTTCTCTCATTCTTTTCTCTCTCTCTTTCTCTTTTCTCTCTCTCTTTTCTTCTCTCTCCATCTCCATGCATCTCCATTCTCTCTGTCTTTCTCTCCCTCTCTTTTCTCTCTCTCTTTCTCTCGCTCTTTCTCTCTTTTTCTCTAGCTCTTTCTCTCTCCCTCATTCTCTTACTCTTTTCTCTCTCTTTTCTCTCTTTTTCTCTAGCTCTTTCTCTCTCCCTCATTCTCTTGCTCTTTTCTCTCTCTTTTCTCTTTTTCTCTCTCTCTCTTTATATCGCCTTTTTGGATTAATGCGTTGTCCGATGTGTTGGATTGTGTTTCTCCGCGGGAGCTGCTGGGCTGTGCCAAAGTTCTGAACGGACTGAAATCGTGTGGGGATCGGGAGTAAACCTGCAAACACTCACCTGAAGCTGAGTGAGGCGTGCACGAAACTTTGGGACATTTTTGGGGGGCAAGTAAAAGAGGCTTATAACTGTGGTGAAGGCGGTGGGAAATTTATGAACAGCTCATGTTTTTGCATTGTGGCTGATGTGTGTGGAACCCCTCAGTCCAGGTAGAATCCACGGCAAAAGGAGAAATTCAATTTGTCGACTGGACAAAAGTTTATTTGGTGGAATCCGTTTCTTCTGCTTCTTCAGTTGTGGTCAGACGCTGCTGGGCACTGCCTATAGTTTATTTTACCTTCATTTTGGTCCCATGAGGAGGTTTACCATGAGCTGGACTAAATCACCATGGAAACTCTCCAAAAACAACATATTTTAAATGATTAAAACCTAATCCTAAAGATTTAGACTGTAATAAAACGATATCAGACTAATACTCTATCAAAACTCAAATCTAGCCAAGTTAAAATGACTTGAATTCAGAAAGTTTTACCATGATTTGAGTAAATTTCACTTGACAAGTAAAATTATCTGCCAATGGAACAAGAGTTTTTGTAGTTAAAATATGAAAATACATCTTGAGACACTTAAAATAAGGAAAACAACAACTCTTAAACACTTAAAAAGAGAAATAAAATTGAATGATGTTTGAAATAAGAAAAACACACTTATTCCATTGGAAGATAGTTTTACTTGTCAAGTTGAATCGACTCAAATAAAGTAAAATGTGCTGAATTTAAGTCTTCTAAATGTTGTTTTTTGCATGTAACACACCAAAAGGACAATTTTACTCCATGTGGTAATAAATACTTTGAAATATTTTGTTCTTTTTGAGCCTCAGTTTTGTCAGACGCTGGTGGACACTGCCTATATCTGCCTGAAGGGGGCGCTAGCTACACTGAAATTACTCTGAGACTCCCACACCTACTTGTTTACAGTTGGTGTTAGTTAGGTGGGCCTGTTAGATCTGCAGTGGGAGTGGAGTGTGGGTCTTGTTACCAGAACCATTCAGGACCATAATGGTGTTTTCACACCTCTGGACCTGACCAAATAAACTTCTGTCCAGTTGACAAATTGAGTTTCTCCTTTTGCCATTGTGACTGATGGTGGTACCTCACCTTATGAAATTAATTTGTTCCAGAAGTGGTTTCGTAACGTGAATTTTTCGTAAGTTGAGTAGCTATTTCAATGGAAAAAGTCTGATTCGTTCCAAGGCCCCGTTCCAACTTTTTTTTATAGTGTAACACTGTGTTCTGCGTCCTGATTGGCTAAGAGACTGTAGAGCCAGGACTAAACATGGACTAAACCAGGTCTAAACAAGGTCTATACCTGGACTGGACCAGGACTAAACATGGACTAAACCAGGTCTAAACAAGGTCTATACCTGGACTGGACCAGGACTAAACCTGGACTATACCAGGACTGGACACCAGGATTAAAGCGTCGTGTGCGGGTCTATTTCCTGGTTTCGTGCTAGCTCTGCTATTAGCAGCAGCACCGGTGTACCTCACGAGTCACGGCTGAGGCGAGCAGCGAGGAGGGGAGGGGATGTGCCTCCTCTCGGGACGGCACGCAGTCTGAGCGCATGAACGAACGCAGGTAAGAGCCGCAGTGGTTTAATCCTGGTTTAATCCTGGTTTGGACCTGGTTTACACCTGGTTTACACCTGGTCTAGAGGAGGGTGCTCGCAGCCCCGCGCCGGGTCATGCTGCGCTATCACACACGTGTCCGCGCGCACACACACCGCCCTCCCGCTTCCCCCCACGCTTCACTATTAATACATTTTGTTGAAAATCTATGAAAGTTTGAGTGTTTAAAGGTCCAGTGTGTAGGATCCGTGGTGCATAGGTGGATGGTGGTTATTCCACTTCTTCTTTTGCCTACGGCAGACCACAAGGGTCACCCGGGCGCGCTGTAACGCGGACAGCTTGCGTACCCGCGCGCACCTGGCGCTGTGCGATCCCTCGCCGACAACTACGGTATAAATAAAACGCGGTCCCGTTCACAGTTTTTTTTTTCTTTTCGCATGAGAGCGCACATTTTCGATCGTGTACCATGACACTCTACACATCAAATGAAACCTTACAGTCTCCTCTTTTTGACTATGCAATTCATTTCCCTGCACAACAATCACTCCCCAAGCACATGGGGCTTTTATACGGAAAAGTACAAAACAAGGTTTGTGAAAAGTCCCTCAGTCGTCCAGGTAGAATCCATGATAAAAGGAGAAGTTCAATTTGTCAACTGGACAAAGTTTGTTTGGTTGAAAACGTTTCGCCGCTCATCCGAGAGGCTTCGTCAGCTCTGGCCCTCATGCTGGTTAGACCCTGTTTATATCTAGCTGCAAGGGAGGAGCTAACTACACTGAACAAAGTTCTGAACCTATCCCAGCTACTCTCTTTTGTTTTACGAATTCCTCTGGCGTCTTGTATTAGCATATCTATCAGCCCTAGGCGGCGCTCACTACACTGAAATAGCTCTGAAACTATCAACTAATCTGTCTCTTTGTATTTCAAATTTCTCTGGCGTCCAATTCCCTATTCAAGACAACGACCGTCTCCATCCCTCTGCAATGGCTTGTCTGTCCTAATGTTTCTTTGTCTGTTTTGGACTTTGGTTTGAGAATCGAATTATAGATGGGAGACAAGTTGTGTCTAACTCCCCCATTTCTGTTTAACGACGGATTCTCTTTTTTGACAAAAATAGCCTCTTTTATGCAGGTATATCTAAGTCCAACAGAATACTTTGATTTCATGATGGAAGTGAAAAGGCTTGGAAAACACTGTATTTTTGAATGGGTATCTTCAATTTCGGTAATTAACGGGTAAAAATCTTACACACTGTCCTTTTAAACAGAGACAAATGTGAGAAAAGTTTAAATTCAGTCTGAGAAAAGCGTATAATGTGTGTGGCTGAGCGCGCATTATTTGAATTTTTGAGATTTCGCGTTTCGTAACTTGAATTTTCTTTCGTATCTAGAGACCTGGTCTAGACCTGGACTAAACCAGGACTGGACCAGGTCTAGACCTGGACTAAACCAGGACTGGACCAGGTCTAGACGTGGACTAAACCAGGACTGGACCAGGTCTAGACCTGGACTAAACCGGGACTAGACAAGGTCTAAACCAGGATTAAACCACCACGTGTCGCTCTTTGCTGGTTTCGTGCGGCTGGTTTGTGGCTCGGGCTGAGAGGACGCGGTCCGGGCGCCGCGGTTCGATCTCGTGCTCACAGCCCCGGTGTACGCGCGGCCTCGGTCGTGCGGCTCTGTCACGGATTTGTCCACGATGAGGGGTGCACTTGTCGCGCACTTCTCTAAGGGGTTGGTGCGCGTCGCGTCCCGGGACGTGGCAGTGCCGTTGGATGAGCGCGGTGCTTCCTGCGGATCCAGTGACTCATGTCTCCGCTCCCCTCGCACGTCCGGCGGAGCCCCCACGCTTCACTATTAATACATTTTGTTGAAAATCCACGAAAGTTTGAGTGTTTAAACGAGAGAGAAATGTGAGAAAATGTTAATTCCAGTGTTTTAAGGCGTTTACAGCCTTAAAACATGTATAATAATTGTAAAATATAAAGTTGTCCTACTTCGCGGATTTCACTCATTACGGGTTATTTCTGGAACCTAACCCCCGCGATAAACGAGGGACCACTGTATTATTTCACCCGCTGATGTGAATCAATTCCTCCGTGACCTCAAATTTGCATTTGTAGCTTTTCAACCCACAAGAACAGGTGAATTGTTACAAGCCGAAAAGAAGAAGCAGCACCTTCTATTAAAGCACATCTCTGTCACGTCCAAACTTGTGTGAAATAGGAGTATATTTTATTAGCATAACCAGAGTGGTAGATTGTGCCTGTCTCTCTGTCAGGGGCCCCCAGCGGCGGGGCCCCTGACAGACGGGTGCTGCCTGTCTGCGTGAGCCCTGTTCCCTGCCTCGGCTCGTGGCATTTACTTCTGCAACGTCTGACGGGGGGAAAAAAAAAAAAAAACGGGAAAATCTGCTCTGTGATGGAACATGACATTCCCCTTCACCGAGAACGACGAAAACACGGCCCCCTCCTCGTCTTCCTCAGCGGCTCTGGAGGACGCTTCTGTCACCGAGCAGTAAATAAGGGTCTGAAGAACGGAGGAGAGCCAGAGGAGACGAGACCTCCAGAACAGGTTTTCTTCGCAGATAAAAGGACTTCCTGTTCCACACCGATGATCGCGAGTGTCAATATTTATTCTCGTTCACCTCCAACTCCATCAACGACGTGAACAACGTGAAAACATCTTCGCCTGTGCACCACCGGCGGTCGTTACGTAGCATTTCTTTTAAGTTTGATCTATTTTCTTTACACTTTTCCTGCGTTTCTCTCTATCGGGGCCAAGTAAAAGATCACATGACTCATAAAGGTAAATCATTTTTATAACACTCCCTACAAGTGCACAAAACTCACTCTTATGTAACTGACCTGTTTTAATATTTGAACAGTTTAAATCAGGGGTGCTCAATATTTTTTTGACCGGGATCTACACACACACCTTAGTCCTGGTTTAGACCTGGTTTAGTCCCAGTTTAGTCCCGGTTCAGACCTAGTTTAGACCTGGCTTAATCCTGGTTTAGACCTGGTTTAGTCCTGGTTTAGACCTGGTTTAGACCTGGTTTAATCTTGGTTTCGTCCTGGTTTAGTCTTGGTTTAGACCTGGTTTAGACCTGGTTTAGTCTTGGTATAGTCCTGGTTTAGTCTTGGTTTAGTCCTGGTTTAGTCTTGGTTTAGACCTGGTTTAGACCTGGTTTAGTCTTGGTTTAGACCTGGTTTAGACCTGGTTTAATCTTGGTTTAGTCCTGGTTTAGTCTTGGTTTAGACCTGGTTTAGACCTGGTTTACTCTTGGTTTAGACCTGGTTTAGTCTTGGTTTAGTCCTGGTTTAGACCTGGTTTAGTCCTGGTTTAGACCTGGTTTAGTCTTGCTTTAGTCCCGGTTCACACCTAGGGGCTTTGTGCTACAATTTTGTATGAAAAGCGCTTTATAAATATTGTTGGATTGATTGATTGATAGTTTAGACCTGGTTTAGTCCTGGTTTAGACCTGGTTTAGTCCCGGATTAGTCCCGGTTTTGACCGGGTTTAGTCCTGGTTTAGACCTGGTTTAGTCCTGGTTTAGACCTGGTTTAGTCTTGGTTTAGACCTGGTGTAGACCTGGTTTAGTCTTGGTTTAGTCTTGGTTTAGTCCTGGTTTAATCCTGGTTTAGTCCCGGATTAGTCCCGGTTTTGACCGGGTTTAGTCCTGGTTTAGACCTGGTTTAGTCCTGGTTTAGACCTGGTTTAGTCTTGGTTTAGACCTGGTGTAGACCTGGTTTAGTCTTGGTTTAGTCCTGGTTTAGTCCTGGTTTAGACCTGGTTTAGTCTTGGTTTAGTCCTGGTTTAGTCTTGGTTTAGTCTTGGTTTAGAACTGGTTTAGTCCTGGTTTAGACCTGGTTTATTCTTGGTTTAGTCCTGGTTTATTCCTGGTTTAGTCCCGGATTAGTCCCGGTTTTGACCTGGTTTAGTCCTGGTTTAGACCTGGTTTAGTCCTGGTTTATTCCTGGTTTAGTCCCGGATTAGTCCTGGTTTAGACCTGGTTTAGTCCTGGTTTAGACCTGGTTTAGTCCCGGTTTAGTCAGAATATTACGATAATATGACTCACCCCATAACAACGCGTCAGCTCCGTTTTAAAAGTTTGCCGCACGTATCGGCATATTTCGCCGAAAGGTGAGGGATTTTCATGCCTGCAGTGAAGCGGAGAAGCACGTAGCAATCCCACCACGACTCCGCACCAACACGTTCATTTCTACGGACGTTGCTGCTGCTGCCCCACAAAACACCGTGGCCAAAAACCTCGTCCTTCTCCGTCTCCCGCTGTACATGTTCTGGCTCCGGTACGACAGCAACTTTAGGCGACTTCCGTAAACACTGAGCATGATCGCTGCGTGTGACCTCGTCGTGTCCTCTGGGGCGTATGCACAAAAAATTGGATTTCACAAAAAAAATCGGAATTGAGCATTAAGCCCTGACGATCGACTGACACGTGGCCCCCGATCGACCTGTCGATCGCGATCGACGTATTGAGCACCCCTGGTTTAAATAATAATTTTCTGACTTATTACCATGAAATCAAACATACTGACATTATCCTCAGCGACATATAAAGTGAGATGGGACTTGAGTTTGCATGTTCTCCTCATCACTGTTTGTCAATAAACTAATTTTATCGATAATCAGTGAGCGACACGTCCAAGGCTCAGATCTGTTTAAAATGATTCAAACTGAGAGTGGGAGTGTGTTTACTCTGTGGAATGAAGCAGAATCTGAACAAAACTAATCTACAATATTCATTATTCCAAAAAAAAAAAAAAGTGTTTTAAAATGCCAAATACTGTATGTTTTTGTGCAAAGCTGTCACTCGTGCAGCTCAGAGTAAACAGAATAAAAATGAGAAAAAATAAGTCAAAATGGAAAATTTGGTTCTTTAAAAAATGAGAACAGCGGGGTGATTCTTAAGGGCTTTGATACTGAAGACATGATGACACAGTGAGGCTGGACTTCAGTTGAATTTGCATGTTCTCCTCATATAAACATGTTTTTTTTTTTCTCAGATGCCTGTCACCAGGGCTGGACCGGGACAAAAAAACGGCCCTGGTATTTTTGGCTTAGACCGGCCCCTCATAATTAACGGAGCACAACGGACTAATTTATGTTTGTGTTCCCCGAAGCAAAGTATTTTACTGTTTTTACGTCTTGGCCGAGGGGAAACCAGGGCACAACATTTAAAGGAAAAATCCCTAAAACTACCACGATGGCTCGCCCCCCAGGCGATTTTCAAGCCTGTCCATCATCAAGTCCAGGTATTATCAGGGATGAAAGAGTTCCGCCTTTTCGCAGATCTCCACTTTTTTTTCAGCCGTGGGGTCTTTTTTATATATACACTCAACAAAAATATAAACGCAACACTTTTGTTTTTGCTCCCATTTTTCCTGAGATGGACCCAAAGATCCAAAATTCACTCCAGATACACAACACTACCATTTCTCTCAAACATTGTTCACAAATCTGTCCAAATGTGTGACAGCGAGCACCTCTGCCCCGCCGAGACAATCCACCCCACCTCACAGGTGCGCCACATCAAGATGCCGATCCGACATCATGACCAGTGCACAGGTGCGCCCCAGACTGCCCACAATAAAAGGACACCCCGAAATGTGCATTTTTTTTTATTTTTTTGCTTTATTAGGGGTCTGGGGACTCAGAACCAGTCAGTATCTGGTGTGACCACCATTTGCCTCATGCAGTGCAACACATCTTCTTCACATAGAGTTTATCAGATTGTCAGTTGTGGCCTGTGGAATGTTGGTCCACTCCTCTTCAAAGGCTGTTATGGACGAAGAACACAGGTGCATTTTATTGATGACATTTTGAATGCACAGAGATACCGTGATGAGATCCTGAGGCCCATTGTTGTGCCATACATCCATGAACATCACCTCATGTTTCAGCAAGATAATGCACGGCCCCATGTTGCAAGGATCTGTACACAATTCTTGGAAGCTGAAAATGTCCCAGTTCTTGCATGGCCAGCATACTCACCGGACATGTCACCCATTGAGCATGTTTGGGATGTGCTTGACCGGCGTATACGACAGCGTGTACCAGCTCCCACTAATATCCAGCAACTTCACACAGCCTTTGAAGGAAAAATGGGAGCAAAAACAAAAGTGTTGCGTTTATATTTTTGTTGAGTGTATATACATATATATATATATATATATATATATATATATATATATATATATATATATATATATATATATATATCTGTGCAAATTCGTTGAGAAAGATTTTGGGTGTGTATATATGTGTCCAACCGCAGGAAGCCAATACCAAGTCGTCTCGGAGGCGTTTTGAGTTATTCACAGATTCTGAAAGTACAGGTTCTAAGCTTTCCAATGATGTCTTATATGTGAAAATCTGACCATATTTTAAAAAGTGTCTCTATTTGAAAGCAGCCACACCAGATTTTCTAAATCCCAGAAAATCCCTCGAAGTTTGGTCTCTTCAGCCCTCCTTGCCTGATTTGCATGACATTAAGCTAAATGTATGCTTTTTAAGCAGCCAAAGCTGTTATCTGAAACATGGAGAGGCTTCTTCATAATCTCAACTAGCACATTCTGCAAAAAAAAAACGAAAATCACAAATTTTGAAAAAAAAAAAAAAAACACAAAAATTGCATTTTCTGAGAATCTGTAATGCCGACATGCGCCCTCAGCTTCCGTGGTGGAACACATATGTATAGTTGTGTTTAGGGTCGCCAACCGTCCCTTGAAAAATGGAATCGTCCCGTATTCAGAACAAAAGTACGTGTCTCGTATTAAACTTCTACCGGTGTGCGGGCTGCGTGAGCTCGTCTGGACCCGTGGACACCGCACGAGCGAGTGAGCGCAGCTCTTTCGCAACAGTGTGTACGTTTGCGTACCAACGTGTATCACAGGGTAGGTTAAACTTTATAAAACATCCTACCTCATCCTACCTGCCCGTGCCTCACTTGGCGCCTTTTCACGCTCTCTCCTCCTGCTCATAGCGTGCATAAGCTCCTCCTCAATGCCTCTGATTAGAAGAGTGAGACTAAGTGCAAAGCAAAAACCAATCAAAATTTATGTTTAAATATACTACTAGTGTTTTTTTTTTTTTTTTGTACTTTGATTTACAGTTTTACTTTATTGCAAACATATAGCATCTAGAATTCCAAATTTCAGAAACTTTCTGCTTTTTTCATGACTGGGCACTTTCATCCCAGTATTATCCTCACATTACTACTGCTGACCTGCTGTGTCTGTGCCACACTTCCCTGGTCACTCTTTCCCTCGAGTTCCCTCGGGTTCCCTCGGGTTCCCTCGAGTTCCCTCGGGTTCCCTCGAGTTCCCTCGGGTTCTCTCGGGTTCCCTCGGGTTCCCTCGGGTTCCCTCGAGTTCCCTCGGGTTCTCTCGGGTTCCCTCGGGTTCCCTCGGGTTCTCTCGGGTTCCCTCGGGTTCTCTCGGGTTCCCTCGGGTTCCCTCGGGTTCTCTCGGGTTCCCTCGGGTTCCCTCGGGTTCCCTCGGGTTCCCTCGGGTTCCCTCGGGTTCTCTCGGGTTCCCTCGGGTTCCCTCGGGTTCTCTCGGGTTCCCTCGGGTTCCCTCGGGTTCCCTCGGGTTCTCTCGGGTTCCCTCGGGTTCCCTGTCCACAGTCTCTGGCTGCTCCTCTCCCTGTCCACCTTCAGCCTGGGCTGCAGAGGACGTGGAGGCTCCAGCCCCTCCAGAGAATATGTCTGTTATTTTAGAACATTTTGCAGCGTCTATAGTGAGATTTTTTCATCTTTTATCCCGTAACTTCTCCACACCTCCTTTCTGCCGCTTCTCCATGTTTCCACCTCAACACTGAAACTGTCAGGATCAGTGCAGAGAAAGGGGCGGGACCGCTCTCGTAAGCTTCTATATCCTGATTGGTTTAGTCCACTGTCTGTACTGAAGATGGACCAATTCTAATTCTAATTCTAATTCTTCTAAATTGTGGGCCGGTCTCTAAGTAAAAAAAAAAAAAACAACAGCACAGGAGGACTGTTGGCCCACCGGGAAAATGCCCAGTATGCCCGATGACCAGTCCAGGCCCGTCTGCCACTGTAATCCAATCCAACTTTATTTGTGCAGTACAGTACAAGGGATTACTGTATTTCAGTTATATTTTAATTTTCTATTAAAATATTGGTAATTTTCTGCCTCTTTTCTGTGCAGTTTAGCATAGCAGCGTCTCCAGCGCCTCTGTACGTGGCCCCTCCCACCAGAGCAGCACAAATGAAGACTCGTCTCTTTCCAAACGCTGTGCTGGAGGGAGCTGCCTGACTAGCCTCCTGTCGTCGTTTGGTCAGTAACATTTCGTCATGCTGAGGTTTATGATTTATGATCAAGTGTTTATTTAAATTTGTGGTATTGCCACAATATCGGATCATTTTTTGGCACACACTGCACTTCGCAACATTGTCGTCCACGGTGTGGAAGTAACTCCACACCACACTTCGCTTGCGGTCTCCCATGGATCCTGCAGCCCCGCGCCGCTTTGACTGAAATCTCACAGCAGTGAGTCTATCGCGGGATGACGTACGACCCCACGTTTGGTGAGAACGCGGAAGGAAAAGTAGTGCCTGACAAGTGGCAACGGTTGAATAATGAACAAAACACATATGAATTTGAACTAAATAAACTGAAAGTTAAGTCAGTAAGAAAACATGACTTGGTATCGATAATTTAATACCAGGATCGATCCATATTAAATACCCCATCAGGATCGATATATCGATACTTTGGTATCGATCTGCCCATCCCTAATGTATGGTATTGCACGTGTCCATAAATGCTTAAAGGATATTATATGCCACCCCCAGGTCAAACTTGGGCATCTCCCCACAGTCCAGAGACTAAAATAAGTGGTGGAAAGCGTTTTCCTGGTGACGCAGCCATTGTCCGAGTCTGTCAGCACTGACCGCCGCGGTATCTGCAGCTACTCCGCGTTAGACTGGAGGCTAACGTCGCCAGAGAAAGATTTCGGCCAAAAGGAATTAATTTGCTCGATGCTTTTCCCAATTACTTTCTGTGTAGTGCGCATTCATATTGAGTGCAAATAAATGTGCAAATCAACACGGAGAGCTTGCCTTGGTCATTTTGGGTGGGAACCAATGTTCCCCCTAATGTTTTATGTGTCTGAGCAAACACACTAACTTCCTGAGCGTTCCTTGGACCCCTGTGCGCGACATCCGACATGCACCCCCGGTACAGGCTGTTGCGAAAGAGCTGCACGTGCTCCTCGCACACCGGTAGAAGGTTAATACGAGACACGTACTTTTATTTCTGAATTCAGATGACCCCGTGGCTGAAAAAAAAGCGGAACTCTTTCATCTCTGCGCTGCATAGGTTTTCTTGTGCGCTGAGAATGTGCGAGCAGTGCGCAATTGCACAGGCGCGCAGCTTAGAGGGAACGTTGGTGGTAACTATTTTACAGTGCGGAAAAACAGAGCCGAAGCACGCACCACGCTGCGTAACAGGGGAACTCCCAACGTGGTGCGTAACAGGGATTCCCCTGGCAGCGTGCTGCGTGATTCGGCTGTGTTTTTCCGCACTGTAAAATAGTTCCCACCCAAAATGACCAAGTCAAGCTCTCCGTGTTGATTTGCACATTTATTTGCACTCGATATGAATGCGCACTACACAGAAAGTAATTGGGAAATGCATCGAGCAAATTAATTCCTTTTGGCCGAAATCTTTCTCTGGCGCCGTTAGACTCCAGTCTAAGGCGGAGGAGCAGCAGATACCGCGCGGCGGTCAGTGCTGACAGACTCGGACAATGGCTGCGTCACCAGGAAAACGCTTTCCACCACTTATTTTAGTCTCTGGACTGTGGGGAGATGCCCAAGTTTGACCTGGGGGTGGCATATCCCTTTAATGTAGGTGCTTCCATCCATCCATCCATTTTCTTCCGCTTATCCGGGGCCGGGTCGCAGGGGCAACAGTCTAAGCAGGGACGCCCAGACTTCCTTCACCCCAGACACTTCCTCCAGCTCCTCTGGGGGGACCCCAAGGCGTTCCCAGGCCAGCCGGGACACATAGTCCCTCCAGTGTGTCCTGGGTCTTCCCCGGAACCTCCTCCCGGTGGGACATGCCCGGAACACCTCCCGAGGGAGGCGTCCAGGAGGCATCCGAAACAGATGCCCGAGCCACCTCAGCTGCTCCTCTCGACGTGGAGAAGCAGCGGCTCTACTCCGAGCTCCTCCCGCGTGACTGAGCTCCTCACCCTATCTCTAAGGGTGCGCCCAGCCACTCTACGGAGGAAACTCATTTCGGCCGCTTGTATCCGCGATCTCGTCCTTTCGGTCATTACCCAAAGCTCATGACCATAGGTGAGAGTAGGAACGTAGATTGACCGGTAAATTGAGAGCTTCGCCTTTCGGCTCAGCTCTCTCTTCACCAAAACGGTCCGGCACAACGACCGCATCACTGCCGACGCTGCACCGATCCGCCTGTCAATCTCACGCTCCATCCTCCCCTCACTCGTGGAGGAGTTCAAGTAATGTAGGTGCTTGTAGGTGCAAAATGCCAGGGCGTTTTTTTTGTCCCAGTCCGTCACTACATAACAGTGTTAATACCAGTCGCCAACCGCACCAGCGCCATCTCGCCGACCGTTTCTTCTTTGTTTCACTCACTGCAGGTTTTAGGCGTAAGGTAAGAGCTCGTAGACAAACGTTTTTCATCATTCTGAATAAAAAGATCTGCATTGCCGTTCTTTGAAGCTCCCAGATTTATTTTAATGACACGACAACATAAGAAATGACATGTAAATTTGTGAAGCATTTCTCATTTTTTTATTTGGAAGTTTCAAAGAGCTGCAGTGGGGATCTTCTTCCTTCTTGTAACCGAGCGGTTTAGGCAGTGGGGTTCTCAAATAATATTTTTCAATAAAATACAGGCAAGTCTGGCACAGCAAAGAGTGGGGATTGTACATTTTCTTTATTAAAACAATCATATTAAAAAAAAAAAAAAACATTTCTCTTTTGGCAAAATACAAAACTCTGTAGAAGGTGCAGTGTATTACCTGTAAATATGCACAGACTGTTTTGAGATGAGAAGAAGAAGAAGAAGAAGAAGAAGAAGAAGAACAAGAAGAACAAGAACAAGAACAAGAACAAGAACAAGAAGAACAAGAACAAGAAGAAGAAGAAGAAGAAGAAGAAGAAGAAGAAGACATCCTTTATTCATCCCCGTAGGGCTGGCCCGTGGACCAAATGCGGCCCTCGGACACATTTTTTTTGGCCCTCAGGCTTCCAGGTGAATTGGCCCAAATGACCTTGAGCAGAACTTTTGACTGCAAGTTTTTCTTTTTTCTTTTCTTTCTTTATTTCATTTGTTAAGTATAAATGGGAAGAAAATTTAAAATGTCAATGAATTAACTTATTTGCGTGTCACTTTGGATTCAACATTGACTTTTAAAAATCATGTAAAAAAGCTTAGAAATTCTCTCAAATTTAATCTGGCAAATTTTAGGTACATACAAGGATCTCTGAATATCGAGGCATCGTACATGTATTTAAATTCCATGATTCTTTCTCGTTTTCTATATTGCGTGACGAGCTGGTCGCAGGTTGCCTGGTTTACACCAGACCATATCACAGTGATATATGGTCTGGGAGCACCTACTAAATATCTCGTAGTGGAGGTGTGGTCTACGATCGCCAACGGCCGTTTATTGGGCGTTACGAATGTCTATCATTTGGCGTATACGTAGCCCATAGCCAATCATGTCAGTTGTCAGTTCAAACTACAGTTTCCGTTTGTAGCATAGTACACGTCACCGTCTTTCCACCCCTCCCCGCTCTCTGATTTGCTCCCAGAATCAGGAGAGCTCGCTTAGCCTAGTCGCCAGGCTGTCTTTCGAATCGGAACGAACGAAAACAGTCTGGGATTTCCCAGGGTAGGTCGCAGGCACAAAACAGCCTTAAAGCCTCTTAAATCAATGTATAAAAGTGCTCTAAAGATTCACGACAAGAAATCCAGACAGTATCACCACCGTCATATTCTTTCTAAATATGATTTTCTAAACTTCAATAATCAAATAATGTACACGAACATCTGCCTAATATTTAAAATGATTCATGGTATTGCTGCTCCTCCTCTGAGAAGGTTCGTCACACTGAGCTCTGAAAAAACCACTCGAGTCACCAGGGCGACCTCTAGAGGAGAGTGCAGCGCTCCAAAATGTAGGACCTCTTTCAGTAAAACTGCTTCTCTTTTACTGCCACAAGTCAGTGGAATAGTTCGCTAAATGAGATTATAACATGTACAAGTTTTCAAACGTTTGCACATCCAACAAAGAAATGGCTAATGTCAAAGCAAATTTGCACTCATTAGTGATGAATGTGTGAGTGAAACTAGGACTGGTGTGTGTGTGTGGATGTATAAAGATTAGGGATGAGCATAATTAATCAATTAACCGATAATTGATCATTAAGAATTTCACCGAGCAAGTTCATTTTCATCCACAAAAAAACAAACAAACAATCGCCTCAGTTGGCGCGCCTCAGTTGATATATGCGAGCTTCCGTAGGTCAATCGCCAAAACATGAAGAGGTCGCGGCAAAGTGTTGTGTGGGACCACTTTAATTTAGAAAATGACCAAGCGCACTGCAAGCACTGCAATGAAGCATACAAATATACCTCATCGACAACACAAATGATTTATCATTTGAACACCGCGCATCCAAGTCTGGTAAAAGAAGGTGGCGGCGGTTCATCATCTCTATCACAGGCTAGCCTGGACTCTGCGCTAGCACAGACCAGGAGGAGCTGCAGTGCTCAACGAGCAGAGAAGGTCACCGAACTGACAGTGAAGATGATCGAAACAGACATGCTCCCCATCAGTGCCGTGGAGGGCAAAGGTTTTCACGACTTAATAAAATATTGCTGCAGATACGGCTGGGTTGTGTGGAGGAGGTAGGACAGAGACTGCGGGCTAGCAGCGGTTAGCTCGCCAACTTGTTGTAACCAAGTTGGCGCCGCGAATGACCGCCCTGGTGCTCGGAGTGTCTGTCCGCTCCAGGTATCGAAGCAAGTTCCTAATGTTTGAACCTGTTCACTCATATGGCAATAAAAACCTTCCTGACTGAGGGGACTGCACGCAGTCTGAGCGCATGAACGCATGAACGAGACCCATGCAAGAGCTGCGGTGGTCTAGACCTGGTTTAGTCCAGACCACCGCGGCTCCTCCTGGTTTAGTCCAGGTTTAGTTCTGGTTTAGTCCAGACCACCGCGGCTCCTCTAGACCTAGGCCACCGCGGCTCTTGCATGGGTCTCGTTCATGCGTTCATGCGCTCAGACTGCGTGCAGTCCCCTCCTCGCTGCTCGCCTCAGCTGTGACTCGAAACGAAACCAGGAAATAGACCGTGCGCAGCGCTTTAATCCACCTGGTCTAGTCCTGGTTTAGTCCTTGGTCTGGACCTGCTGGCAGCCCCGCGCCGGGTCATGCTGCGCTATAACACGTGTCCGCGCAGTCTTCTCCCCCCTCCCCCTTCCCCCCACACTTCACTATTAATAATTTTGTTGAAAATCTATGAAAGTTTGAGTGTTTAAACGAGAGACAAATGTGAGAAAAGTTTAAATCCAGTCTGAGAAAAGCGTATAATGTGTGTGGCTGAGCGCGCATTATTTGAATTTTTGAGATTTCGCGTTTCGTAACTTGAATTTTCTTTCGTATCTAGAGACCAAAATTTACCATGAAGGCGTTTCGTAACTTGAAAGTTTCGTTTGTTGGGTCATTCGTAAGGTGAGGTACCACTGTATTGGGATGTTTAGTATTATAAGTGATGTATTTAGCTGCCTGCTTAAAATGAAACAGTGCTGCATCTGATTTACAGATTAAACGATGACCACAACAAAGCACAGAAAAGCCCCCGAAGCAGATGCACTTGCACATGTGGTCCAGGCAATTGATAAAACTGCAGACTTAGAAGTGAAATACATAAACTCTTTCAAAGGTATGTAATGTGTGCTTGTTATCTGAATGAACTTGTGACATGTCTGCATGAGCCTGTTTCACATCTCTCATGTTAAACAGGCAGTTTTATCTGTGCTGTCTTCCCATTAACAGTCATTTACAGTGCCATCAGTTACAAAAACACTTTCATATTGTTTTATTTGTCCCTTAAACTGTATAGAATTTATTTTCTTAATGGTTTTAGACAAACAGTAGTACTTTTCTCCTTCAGTGATGCAGTTTAATTACTTCCGTAAATGGCACCAATTATATGGATAAATATCTTGCACATTTAATTCATGAATGTTACAATACATGGTGATATCTGCATTTTTGAACTAGGTCGAGGTTTGTTTGCGAAATCCTGCTTTGAAAAAGGAAACTTTGTGGTGGAATACCGAGGCCAATTAATATGTGAAGAATCTCAAAGGAAGAGGAGAGTGTATCGTGGTGCATGTGCTGTCTTCATGTTTGATTTTTTCTGGCAAGAAAGATGGTGGTGGTAAGTATAAAATTAGGATTAAGTTCAATATTTTTGATCTTGTCTTTTAACAGCTTTATTGTAAAACTAACTTAAGTTATAGAAATTATTAGATATAGTCATTCTACGAAAATATACTCAGCTGTTGAGAGCGGTTTGTGAGGAGGGGATGGTGTCGTTTGAAGTTATAAATTATAATTCTAATCACGGGGTGATTTAATCCTGGTCTAGTCCCGGTTTAGACCTGGTTTAGACCTGGTCCAGTCCTGGTTTAGTTCTGGTCTAGACCTGGTTTATTCCACGTTTAGTCCTGGTCTAGTCTCTTAGCCAATCAGGACGCAGAACACAAAGTTACACTATAAAAAAAAATGTTACACTATAAAAAAAAAAAAAACTTGGAACGGATCAGGCCTTTTCCATTGAAA
>JAVJIX010000082.1:3552500-3570000 GCA_036785185.1 Paratrypauchen microcephalus
ACAAGGTCAGAATCTTTAGGAGGACTGAATAAAAAGATTCTGGGCGTGTTCTAAAAATCCAACTTTATGGATGATTCTCAAAGCTCGTTTTTGTAACATAATCAATGGATTAATTGATTATTGGGAAGTTTTCTGAAGTGTTGTAAAAGAAGCTCATTATGCTAAATTAGAAGAGGGGGTGGGATTAAATATGTTTCCTTCTTCTCGTTCCTTTTTGGGCAAATGTTTTGTTTCTGATTTTTTATAGTTATTTCTGTTATGGCACTGAGTTCAAATCTAATCTGGCACTGAGTAATCTTCAGTCGTCTCGCTCCTGATTGGCTCGTCGGTTGCTATGACACCCAGAGTGAGATTGAGAAATAAACGAAGAGGATGAGCTGTTTGTGGAAACTTTTACATCTGATTTCACATGTTCATATTTGCGAGAAAAACCACAAAAGATCAAGAGATAAGAACATGTTAAAAAACAGGATGATCAAAGAGCACTTCAGTACTGGTTCAGTCCTGGTTCAGACGTGGTTCAGTCCTGGTTCAGTCTCGGTTCAGTCCTGGTTCAGTCCTGGTCCAGACCTGGTTCTTGGACATGTTCCTCAGGGTGCTATTCTTGTCCCTCTGGTGTTGGGGTGAGTTCTGGCTCTTCACATTTTAATTGATGTTTTGTGTCAGTTTAAAGACAATGATTCACATAATTAAATTTAAATAATATTCCAGTCTGGTTTAGTCCTGGTTTAGTCCTGGTTTACTCCTTGTTTAGTCCTGGTTCAGTCCTGGTTCAGTCCTGGTTCAGTCCTGGTTTAGTCCTGGTTTAGTCTTGGTTCAGTCCTTGTTTAGTCCTTGTTCAGCCCTGGTTCAGTCCTTGTTTAGTCCTGGTTTAGTTCTGGTTTAGTCCTTGTTCAGTCCTGGTTCAGTCCTGGTTTAGCCCTGGTTCAGTCCTGGTTTAGTCCTTGTTCAGTCCTGGTTCAGTATTGGTTCAGTCTGTATTCAGTCCTGGTTTAGTCCTGGTTCAGTCCTGGTTTAGTCTTGGTTCAGTCCTGGGTTAGTCCTGGTTCATTCCTGGTTTAGTCCTGGTTCAGTCCTGGTTCAGTGCTGGTTCAGTCCTGGATTAGTCCGTGTTCAGTCCTGGTTCAGTACTGGTTTAGTCCTGGTTTAGTCCAGGTTTAGTCCTGGTTTAGTCCTGGTTTAGTCTTGGTTCAGTCCTGATTCTGTCCTGGTTTAGTCCTGGTTCAGTCCTGGTTCAATCCTGGTTTAGTCCTGGTTCATTCCTGGTTCAGTGCTGGTTCAGTCCTGGTTCAGTACTGGATTAGTCCTGGTTTAGTCCTGGTTCAGTCCTTGTTCAGTCCTGGATTAGTCCTAGTTTATTCCTGGTTTAGTCTAAACCAGGACTAAACAAGGACTTGGTTCAGTCCTTGTTTAGTCCTGGTTTAGTCCTGGTTTAGTCCTGGTTCAGTCCTTGTTTAGTCCTGGTTCAGTCCTTGTTTAGTGCTGATTCAGTCCTGGTTTAGGCCTGGTTTAGTCCTGGTTAAGGCCTGGCTTAGTCCTGGTTTAGTCCTGGTTCAGTCCTGGTTTAATCCTGGTTTAGTCCTGGTTCAGTGCTGGTTTAGTCCTGGTTTAGTCCTGGTTTAGTCCTGGTTTAGTCCTGTTTAGTCCTGGTTTAGTCTTGGTTCAGTCCTTGTTTAGTCCTGGTTCATTCCTGGTTAAGGCCTGGTTCAATACTGGTTTAGGCTTGGTTCAGTCCTGGTTTAGTCCTTGTTTAGTCCTGGTTCAGTCCTGGTTCAGTGCTGGTTTAATCCTGGCTTAGTCCTGGTTTAATCCTGGTTCAGTCCTTGTTTAATCCTGGTTTAGTCCTGGTTCAGTCCTGGTTCAATACTGGTTTAGGCTTGGTTCAGTCCTGGTTTAGTCCTTGTTTAGTCCTGGTTCAGTCCTGGTTCAGTGCTGGTTTAGTCCTGGTTTAGTCCTGGTTTAGTCCTGGTTTAGTCCTGGTTTAGTCCTGTTTAGTCCTGGTTTAGTCCTGGTTTTGTCCTGGTTCAATACTGGTTTAGGCTTGGTTCAGTCCTGGTTTAGTCCTGGTTTAGTCCTGGTTCAGTCCTGGTTTAATCCTGGTTTAGTCCTGGTTCAGTGCTGGTTTAGTCCTGGATTAGTCCTGGTTTAGTCCTGGTTTAGTCCTGTTTAGTCCTGGTTTAGTCTTGGTTCAGTCCTTGTTTAGTCCTGGTTCATTCCTGGTTAAGGCCTGGCTTAGTCCTGGTTTAGTCCTGGTTCAGTCCTTGTTTAATCCTGGTTCAGTCCTGGTTCAATACTGGTTTAGGCTTGGTTCAGTCCTGGTTTAGTCCTTGTTTAGTCCTGGTTCAGTCCTGGTTCAGTCCTGGTTTAGTCCTGGTTTTGTCCTGGTTCAATACTGGTTTAGGCTTGGTTCAGTCCTGGTTCAGTCCTGGTTCAGTCCTGGTTCAGTCCTGGTTCAGGCCTGGTTCAGGCCTGGTTTAGTCCTGGTTTAGTCCTGGTTTAGTCCTGGTTTAGACCTGGTTTAGTCCTGGTTTAGTCCTGGTTCAGTCCTGGTTTAGTCCTGGTTTAGTCCTGGTTCAGTCCTTGTTTAGTCCTGGTTCAGTCCTGGTTTTGTCCTGGTTTTGTCCTGGTTCAGTCCTGGTTCAGTCCTTGTTCAGTCCTTGTTCAGTCCTGGTTCAGTCCTGGTTTAGTCCTGGTTTAGTCCTGGTTCAGTCCTGGTTTAATCCTGGTTTAGTCCTGGTTCAGTCCTGGTTCAATACTGGTTTAGGCTTGGTTCAGTCCTGGTTTAGTCCTTGTTTAGTCCTGGTTCAGTCCTGGTTCAGTCCTGGTTTATTCCTGGTTCAGTCCTGGTTCAGTCCTGGTTCAGGCCTGGTTCAGGCCTGGTTTAGTCCTGGTTTAGTCCTGGTTTAGTGCTGGTTCAGTCCTGGTTTAGTCCTGGTTCATTCCTGGTTAAGGCCTGGCTTAGTCCTGGTTTAGTCCTGGTTCAGTCCTGCTTTAATCCTGGTTTAGTCCTGGTTCAGTGCTGGTTTAGTCCTGGTTTAGTCCTGGTTTAGTCCTGGTTTAGTCCTGGTTTAGTCCTGTTTAGTCCTGGTTTAGTCTTGGTTCAGTCCTTGTTTAGTCCTGGTTCATTCCTGGTTTAGTCCTGGCTTAGTCCTGGTTTAGTCCTGGTTCAGTCCTTGTTTAATCCTGGTTTAGTCCTGGTTCAGTCCTGGTTCAATACTGGTTTAGGCTTGGTTCAGTCCTGGTTTAGTCCTTGTTTAGTCCTGGTTCAGTCCTGGTTCAGTCCTGGTTTAGTCCTGGTTTAGTTCTGGTTCAGTCCTGGTTTAATCCTGGTTTAGTCGTGGTTCAGTGCTGGTTTAGTCCTGGTTTAGTCCTGGTTTAGTCCTGTTCAGTCCTGGTTTAGTCCTGGTTTAGTCCTGGTTCAGTCCTGGTTTAATCCTGGTTTAGTCCTGGTTCAGTGCTGGTTTAGTCCTGGATTAGTCCTGGTTTAGTCCTGGTTTAGTCCTGTTTAGTCCTGGTTTAGTCTTGGTTCAGTCCTTGTTTAGTCCTGGTTCATTCCTGGTTAAGGCCTGGCTTAGTCCTGGTTTAGTCCTGGTTCAGTCCTTGTTTAATCCTGGTTTAGTCCTGGTTCAGTCCTGGTTCAATACTGGTTTAGGCTTGGTTCAGTCCTGGTTTAGTCCTTGTTTAGTCCTGGTTCAGTCCTGGTTCAGTCCTGGTTTAGTCCTGGTTTTGTCCTGGTTCAATACTGGTTTAGTCCTGGTTTAGTCCTGGTTCAGTCCTGGTTTATTCCTGGTTCAGTCCTGGTTCAGTCCTGGTTCAGGCCTGGTTCAGGCCTGGTTTAGTCCTGGTTTAGTCCTGGTTTAGTCCTGGTTCAGTCCTGGTTTAGTCCTGGTTTAGTCCTGGTTCAGTCCTTGTTTAGTCCTGTTTAGTCCTGGTTCAGTCCTTGTTTAGTCCTGTTTAGTCCTGGTTCAGTCCTGGTTCAGTCCTGGTTCAGTCCTGGTTTAGGCTTGGTTCAGTCCTGGTTCAGTCCTGATTTAGTCCTGGTTCAGTCCTTGTTTAGTCCTGTTTAGTCCTGGTTTAGTCCTGGTTTAGTCCTGGTTCAGTCCTGGTTTAGTCTTGGTTCAGTACTGAATAATAAGGTAACACTGGGACCTGTGACTGTCAGGTCCCAGTGTTACCAGGGGACAGGGGTATCGGGGGACAGGGGTATCAGGGGACAGGGGTTTAGTCCTGGTTTAGTCCTGGACAGTCCTGGTTTAGTCGGGGGACAGGGGTTTAGTCAGGGGACAGGGGTACCTTGTTTAGTCCTGGGTAGTCGGGGGACAGGGGTAGTCGGGGGACAGGGTTAGTCCTGGTTCAGTCCTGGTTCAGTCCTGGTTCAGGGGTATCGGGGGACAGGGGTATCAGGGGACAGGTGTATCGGGGGACATACGCACCATTTTGCCCAAATACTATAATAACAGGCCAAAGTTCATCTGAGGGACAGAAACGGAGCAAAAAGCACTCTACATGAATTCTACTTCATATACTTAGTATATATACTTCATATACTTCATATACTTCATATACTTATACTTAGTCCTGGTTTAGTCCTGGTTTAGTGCTGGTTCAGTCCTGGTTTAGTCCTGGTTCATTCCTGGTTAAGGCCTGGCTTAGTCCTGGTTTAGTCCTGGTTCAGTCCTGCTTTAATCCTGGTTTAGTCCTGGTTCAGTGCTGGTTTAGTCCTGGTTTAGTCCTGGTTTAGTCCTGGTTTAGTCCTGTTTAGTCCTGGTTTAGTCTTGGTTCAGTCCTTGTTTAGTCCTGGTTCATTCCTGGTTAAGGCCTGGCTTAGTCCTGGTTTAGTCCTGGTTCAGTCCTTGTTTAATCCTGGTTTAGTCCTGGTTCAGTCCTGGTTCAATACTGGTTTAGGCTTGGTTCAGTCCTGGTTTAGTCCTTGTTTAGTCCTGGTTCAGTCCTGGTTCAGTCCTGGTTTAGTCCTGGTTTTGTCCTGGTTCAATACTGGTTTAGGCTTGGTTCAGTCCTGGTTTAGTCCTGGTTTAGTTCTGGTTCAGTCCTGGTTTAATCCTGGTTTAGTCGTGGTTCAGTGCTGGTTTAGTCCTGGTTTAGTCCTGGTTTAGTCCTGTTCAGTCCTGGTTTAGTCCTGGTTTAGTCCTGGTTCAGTCCTGGTTTAATCCTGGTTTAGTCCTGGTTCAGTGCTGGTTTAGTCCTGGTTTAGTCCTGGTTCAGGCCTGGTTTAGTCCTGTTTAGTCCTGGTTTAGTCCTGGTTTAGTCCTGGTTCGGTCCTGGTTCAGTCCTGGTTTAGTCCTGGTTCAGTCCTTGTTTAGTCCTGGTTCAGTCCTGGTTCAGTCCTTGTTTAGTCCTGGTTTAGTCCTGGTTCAGTCCTGGTTCAGTCCTGGTTCAGTCCTGGTTTCGTCCTGGTTTCGTCCTGGTTTAGTCCTGGTTCAGTCCTGGTTCAGTCCTGGTTTAGTCTTTGTTTAGTCCTTGTTGAGTTCTGGTTTAGTCCTGGTTTAGTCCTGGTTCAGTCCTTGCTCAGTCCTGGTTTAGTCCTGGTTTAGTCCTGGTTCAGTCCTGGTTTAGTCTTGGTTCAGTACTGAATAATAAGGTAACACTGGGACCTGTGACTGTCAGGTCCCAGTGTTACCAGGGGACAGGGGTATCGGGGGACAGGGGTATAAGGGGTATCAGGGGACAGGGGTATCGGGGGACAGGGGTATAAGGGGTATCAGGGCACAGGGGTATCGGGGGACAGGGGTATCAGGGGACAGGGGTACCGGGGGACAGGGGTATCGGGGGACAGGGGTATCGGGGGACAGGGGTATCGGGGGACAGGGGTATCGGGGGACAGCGGTACCGGGGGCCATACGCACCCGTTTTGCCCTAATACTATAACAACCGGCCAAAGTTGATCTGAGAGACAGAAACAGCACAAAGCGCTTTACATGAATTCTACTTCATATACTTGTTTACTTTTACCATTTTTGTACAGACCCTTAAAATGTGTCAACAGAAATATTCAAAATTCAGGAATGGAGGCGACTGGAGGCAAAAGTGAAGGGGAAGATAATGTGATTTCTCTGGGAAAATTTTACAATATCACAAAATACAAATTATGTGAGACCAGACACACACACACACATAAGACCAGACACACACATGTGACCAGACACACACATGTGACCAGACACACACACATGTGACCAGACACACATGTGAGACCAGACACACACATGTGACCAGACACACACATGTGACCAGACACACACACATGTGACCAGACACACATGTGAGACCAGACACACATGTGACCAGACACACACATGTGAGACCAGACACACACATGAGAGACCAGACACACACATGTGACCAGACACACACATGTGACCAGGCACACACATGAGAGACCAGACACACACATGTGACCAGACACACACACATGTGACCAGACACACACATGTGAGACTAGACACACACATGTGACCAGACACACACATGTGAGACCAGACACACACGTGACCAGACACACACATGAGAGACCAGACACACACATGTGACCAGACACACACACATGTGACCAGACACACACATGTGAGACCAGACACACAAACATGTGACCAGACACACACACATGTGAGACCAGACACACACGTGACCAGACACACACATGTGACCAGACACACACATGTGACCAGACACACACACATGTGACCAGACACACACATGTGACCAGACACACACATGTGAGACCAGCCACACACATGTGAGACCAGACACACACATGTGACCAGACACACATGAGAGACCAGACACACACATGTGACCAGACACACACATGTGAGACCAGACACACACATGTGAGACCAGACACACACATGTGACCAGACACACACATGCGAGACCAGACACACACATGTGACCAGACACACACATGTGACCAGACACACACATGTGAGACCAGACACACACATGTGAGACCAGACACACACACATGTGACCAGACACACACATGTGACCACACACACACATGTGAGACCAGACACACACATGTGAGACCAGACACACACATGTGACCAGACACACACGTGACCAGACACACACACATGTGAGACCAGACAAACACATGTGACCAGACACACACATGTGACCAGACACACACACGAGACCAAACACACAAATGGGACCAGACACACACATGTGACCAGACACACACACATGTGACCAGACACACACATGTGAGTCCAGACACACACATGTGACCACACACACACGTGAGACCAGACACAAACATGTGAGACCAGACACACACATGTGACCAGACACACACATGTGAGACCAGACACATACATGTGACCAGACACACACATGTGAGACCAGACACACACACTTGTGACCAGACACACACCTGTGAGACCAGACACACACATGTGACCAGACACACACACATGTGAGACCAGACACACACATGTGACCACACACACACATGTGAGACCAGACACACACACTTGTGACCAGACACACACCTGTGAGACCAGACACACACGTGACCAGACACCCACACATGTGAGACCAGACTCACACATGTGGCCACACACACACATGTGAGACCAGACACACACATGTGACTACACACACACACATGTGAGACCAGACACACACATGTGACCAGACACACACATGTGAGACCAGACACACATGTGACCAGACACACAAATGTGACCAGACACACACATGTGACCAGACACACACATGAGAGACCAGACACACACATGTGAGACAAGACACACACATAAGAGACCAGACACACACATGTGACCAGACACACACATGAGAGACCAGACACACACATGTGAGACAAGACACACACATAAGAGACCAGACACACACATGTGACCAGACACACACATGTGACCAGACACACATACATGTGACCAGACACACACATGTGAGACCAGACACACACATGTGAGACCAGACACACACATGTGAGACCAGACACACACATGAGACCAGACACACACACATGTGACCAGACACACACACATGTGACCAGACACACACATGAGACCAGACACACACATGTGACCAGACACACACACATGTGACCAGACACATACATGTGAGACCAGACACACACATGTGACCAGACACACACATGAGAGACCAGACACACACGAGAGCCCAGACACACACATGTGACCAGACGCACACATGTGACCAGACACATACATGTGAGACCAGACACACACATGTGAGACCAGACACACACATGTGACCAGACACACACATGAGAGACCAGACACACACATGTGACCAGACACACACACATGTGACCAGACACACACATGAGAGACCAGACACACACATGTGACCAGACACACACACATGTGACCAGACACACACACATGTGACCAGACACACACACATGAGACCAGACACACACATGTGACCAGACACATACATGTGAGACCAGACACACACATGTGACCAGACACACACATGAGAGACCAGACACACACATGTGACCAGACGCACACATGTGACCAGACACATACATGTGAGACCAGACACACACATGTGAGACCAGACACACACATGTGACCAGACACACACACGAGAGACCAGACACACATGTGACCAGACACACACACATGTGACCAGACACACACATGAGAGACCAGACACACACATGTGACCAGACACACACACATGTGACCAGACACACACACATGAGACCAGACACACACATGTGACCAGACACATACATGTAACCAGACACACACATGAGAGACCAGACACACACATGTGACCAGACACACACACATGTGACCAGACACACACATGAGAGACCAGACACACACATGTGACCAGACACACACACATGAGACCAGACACACACATGTGAGACCAGACACACACATGTGACCAGACACACACATGTGAGACCAGACACACACATGTGACCAGACACACACATGTGAGACCAGACACACACATGTGACCAGACACACACACATGAGATCAGACACACACATGTGACCAGACACACACACATGTGACCAGACACACACATGAGAGACCAGACACACACATGTGACCAGACACACACATGTGACCAGACACACACACATGAGACCAGACACACACACATATGTGACCAGACACACACATGTGAGACCAGACACACACACATGAGACCAGACACACACACACATATGTGACCAGAAACACACATGTGACCAGACACACACACATGAGACCAGACACACACACATATGTGACCAGACACACACACATGTGACCAGACACACACATGTGAGACCAGACACACACATGTGACCAGACACACACACATGTGACCAGACACACACATGAGAGACCAGACACACACATGTGACCAGACACACACACATGAGACCAGACACACACATGTGAGACCAGACACACACATGTGACCAGACACACACATGTGAGACCAGACACACACATGTGACCAGACACACACATGTGAGACCAGACACACACATGTGACCAGACACACACACATGATATCAGACACACACATGTGACCAGACACACACACATGTGACCAGACACACACATGAGAGACCAGACACACACATGTGACCAGACACACACATGTGACCAGACACACACACATGAGACCAGACACACACACATATGTGACCAGACACACACATGTGAGACCAGACACACACACATGAGACCAGACACACACACACATATGTGACCAGACACACACATGTGACCAGACACACACACATGAGACCAGACACACACACATATGTGACCAGACACACACACATGTGACCAGACACACACATGTGAGATCAGACACACACATGTGACCAGAGCTGTAAACACATTTCCAGTTGTGTTTTATAATATTTATTGAACAGGAGATTATGAGTCCAGATTTTGAGGTTTAACTGGACAAACCCTCACAGGAAGCTGAGACCGCGACAGTTTCCCACTTCATCTACACATATTTTAGACATTTCACCAGGAATTATGTTTTGTTGTGAAGCTCAAATTCAGTTTTGAGGTTAGAACACTGTATTTTCCATGTTTCTGAACAAACAAGTGAATATGTGTACCATGGAAATTCAAAACTCATGTTCTTTTTTCATCATAATGTTGTAAAACCTCATTTACATCAGTTCATCCGTTCATCCCTGAAAATACATTTGTCTGTTTCACTTTGCCTCCAGGCGCCTCCATTCCAAAATCTGCAACATTCTGAGGACAGAAAGGGTCTGATGTGACCTGCAGAATCACACAAACCGATGAACAGAACACTAAAAACATTATTATTAGTAGTAGTAGCAGTAGTAGTAGTAGTAGTAGTAGTAGTAGTAGTAGTAGTATTCTAATTATTCACAGTCCATCAGTGTTGTACAAAAAAATCGATTTAAAATCTAAAATCATTTTCACTCAGCCTTATTCACACAAACAGTCCGAAAAATAAAAACTGTAGAATTCCTGATTCTGAGCTTTGAGCCATGTGACCAGGCACACACATGAGAGACCAGACACACACATGTGACCAGACACACACACATGTGACCAGACACACACATGTGAGACTAGACACACACATGTGACCAGACACACACATGTGAGACCAGACACACACGTGACCAGACACACACATGTGAGACCAGACACACAGACATGTGACCAGACACACACATGTGACCACACACACACATGTGAGACCAGACACACACATGTGAGACCAGACACACACATGTGACCAGACACACACGTGACCAGACACACACACATGTGAGACCAGACAAACACATGTGACCAGACACACACATGTGACCAGACACACACACGAGACCAAACACACAAATGGGACCAGACACACACATGTGACCAGACACACACACATGTGACCAGACACACACATGTGAGTCCAGACACACACATGTGACCACACACACACACGTGAGACCAGACACAAACATGTGAGACCAGACACACACATGTGACCAGACACACACATGTGAGACCAGACACATACATGTGACCAGACACACACATGTGAGACCAGACACACACACTTGTGACCAGACACACACCTGTGAGACCAGACACACACATGTGACCAGACACACACACATGTGAGACCAGACACACACATGTGACCACACACACACATGTGAGACCAGACACACACACTTGTGACCAGACACACACCTGTGAGACCAGACACACACGTGACCAGACACCCACACATGTGAGACCAGACTCACACATGTGGCCACACACACACATGTGAGACCAGACACACACATGTGACTACACACACACACATGTGAGACCAGACACACACATGTGACCAGACACACACATGTGAGACCAGACACACACATGTGACCAGACACACACATGAGAGACCAGACACACACATGTGAGACAAGACACACACATAAGAGACCAGACACACACATGTGACCAGACACACACATGAGAGACCAGACACACACATGTGAGACAAGACACACACATAAGAGACCAGACACACACATGTGACCAGACACACATACATGTGACCAGACACACACATGTGAGACCAGACACACACATGTGAGACCAGACACACACATGTGAGACCAGACACACACATGAGACCAGACACACACACATGTGACCAGACACACACACATGTGACCAGACACACACATGAGACCAGACACACACATGTGACCAGACACACACACATGTGACCAGACACATACATGTGAGACCAGACACACACATGTGACCAGACACACACATGAGAGACCAGACACACACGAGAGCCCAGACACACACATGTGACCAGACGCACACATGTGACCAGACACATACATGTGAGACCAGACACACACATGTGAGACCAGACACACACATGTGACCAGACACACACATGAGAGACCAGACACACACATGTGACCAGACACACACACATGTGACCAGACACACACATGAGAGACCAGACACACACATGTGACCAGACACACACACATGTGACCAGACACACACACATGTGACCAGACACACACACATGAGACCAGACACACACATGTGACCAGACACATACATGTGAGACCAGACACACACATGTGACCAGACACACACATGAGAGACCAGACACACACATGTGACCAGACGCACACATGTGACCAGACACATACATGTGAGACCAGACACACACATGTGAGACCAGACACACACATGTGACCAGACACACACACGAGAGACCAGACACACATGTGACCAGACACACACACATGTGACCAGACACACACATGAGAGACCAGACACACACATGTGACCAGACACACACACATGTGACCAGACACACACACATGAGACCAGACACACACATGTGACCAGACACATACATGTAACCAGACACACACATGAGAGACCAGACACACACATGTGACCAGACACACACACATGTGACCAGACACACACATGAGAGACCAGACACACACATGTGACCAGACACACACACACATGAGACCAGACACACACATGTGAGACCAGACACACACATGTGACCAGACACACACATGTGAGACCAGACACACACATGTGACCAGACACACACATGTGAGACCAGACACACACATGTGACCAGACACACACACATGAGATCAGACACACACATGTGACCAGACACACACACATGTGACCAGACACACACATGAGAGACCAGACACACACATGTGACCAGACACACACATGTGACCAGACACACACACATGAGACCAGACACACACACATATGTGACCAGACACACACATGTGAGACCAGACACACACACATGAGACCAGACACACACACACATATGTGACCAGACACACACATGTGACCAGACACACACACATGAGACCAGACACACACATGTGAGACCAGACACACACACATGAGACCAGACACACACACACACATGAGACCAGACACACACATGTGAGACCAGACACACACACATGAGACCAGACACACACACACACATGAGACCAGACACACACATGTGAGACCAGACACACACATGTGACCAGAGCTGTAAACACATTTCCAGTTGTGTTTTATAATATTTATTGAACAGGAGATTATGAGTCCAGATTTTGAGGTTTAACTGGACAAACCCTCACAGGAAGCTGAGACCGCGACAGTTTCCCACTTCATCTACACATATTTTAGACATTTCACCAGGAATTATGTTTTGTTGTGAAGCTCAAATTCAGTTTTGAGGTTAGAACACTGTATTTTCCATGTTTCTGAACAAACAAGTGAATATGTGTACCATGGAAATTCAAAACTCATGTTCTTTTTTCATCATAATGTTGTAAAACCTCATTTACATCAGTTCATCCGTTCATCCCTGAAAATACATTTGTCTGTTTCACTTTGCCTCCAGGCGCCTCCATTCCAAAATCTGGAACATTCTGAGGACAGAAAGGGTCTGATGTGACCTGCAGAATCACACAAACCGATGAACAGAACACTAAAAACATTATTATTAGTAGTAGTAGCAGTAGTAGTAGTAGTAGTAGTAGTAGTAGTAGTAGTAGTAGTAGTAGTAGTATTCTAATTATTCACAGTCCATCAGTGTTGTACAAAAAAATCGATTTAAAATCTAAAATCATTTTCACTCAGCCTTATTCACACAAACAGTCCGAAAAATAAAAACTGTAGAATTCCTGATTCTGAGCTTTGTACGTAACAAACAGACTATGGTCCTCCTGAGCGTCCAGCGCCCCCTGGTGGCGACGCTCGCCCCGGTCCCCGGGCCCCGGACCCTCTACAGCTCCATTCCAATCCTCTGTGAGAGTTTTGATTTCTAATAAGACAACAAAAAGAAGATAACATTTTTATTTGAATTTAAACCTGCCTCTTTTCAGGTTTCTGTTTTGGAAAATTCACAAAAAAAAGTTTTTACATTTTGTAACATGAACTCTGTTCTACAGGAGTCCTGGCAGAAAACAACAGCTCAGCAGGTAATAACACAACACACAACTAACAGCACACAACACACAACACAACATACAACATATAACACACAACACACAACACACAACATACAACACACAACACACAACACACAACACACAACATACAACACACAACCTACTCACTGAGAAGATTGTGTGCGTTTGTGTGTGTGTGTGTGTATTTCTGTGTGTATGTATGTGTGTGTGTGTGTGTGTGTGTGTCTGTGTATGTGTGTGTGTCTGTGTGTGTGTGTCTGTGTGTGTCTATGTGTGTGTGTGTCTGTGTGTGTGTATGTATGTATGTGTGTCTGTGTATGTGTGTGTGTGTATGTGTGTGTGTGTGTGTGTGTGTGTGTGTGTATGTGTGTGTGTGTGTGTGTGTGTGTGTGTATGTGTGTGTGTGTGTATGTATGTGTGTGTGTGTGTGTGTGTGTGTGTGTGTGTGTGTGTGTGTGTGTGTGTGTGTGTGTGTGTGTGTGTGTGTGTGTGTGTGTGTGTGTGTCTATGTGTGTGTGTGTGTGTGTCTATGTGTGTGTGTGTGTGTGTGTGTGTGTGTGTGTGTGTGTGTGTGTGTCTGTGTGTGTGTCTGCAGAGTCGTACAGTCTCAGGGTGGTGGGAGGGGCCAGTCGTGCTGGAGCTGTGGAGGTGGTACACAGAGGAGAGTGGAGACGGGTGCAGTCCGACATACCCTGGAACCGTGAGGCCACAGCTCGTGTGTGCAGAGACCTGGACTGTGGCTCTGCTGTTTATGGAGAACAGAGAGATGATTTTCCACAGAGTTCTGCGTGGGAGGTCTCACCTGTCTGTGTGAAGTCTTCAGTGAGAGAATGTGTCTTGGGTTCATCCCCCTCTCCCTGGGGTGTGAACGTGGTGTGTTCAGATAAAAGTCGGATCTGACATTTTTATGTTCCTCACATATTTTTTCTAATTACTCCAGAAGAATGTTACACACACACAAACACACACACACACACACACACACACACAACAGTAATATATATATTTACCACAGATGTATAAATCTGCACTACAGTGATGATGTCACACATGTGTCGTCCTATTGGCTCACAGTGGTGATGTCACACATGTGTCGTCCTATTGGCTCACAGTGGTGATGTCACACATGTGTTGTCCTATTGGCTCACAGCGCTGATGTCAGGTGTTTCCACAGACTCGGTGCGGCTGGTCTCGGGGTCCGGTCCGTGCTCTGGTTCGGTGCAGATCTGGAACGGGTCCTGGACCGGGGTCTGTGACGGGGACTTGGACCAGCAGGGGGCAGAGGTGCTGTGCAGGGAGCTGGGCTGTGGGGCTCCTTCTCTCCTCCTGGGGGCGCTCTCTCCTCTGGGGCAGATGTTCCACTGTGAGGGCAATGAGTCTGCTCTGATGGACTGTCCCCGCTCAGGCTCATCGACCTGCTCCTCTGGAGCCGCTGTCAACCTCACCTGCTCAGGTAAAGGGGCGGGGCTCAGGTAAAGGGGTGGGACTCAGGTAAAGGGGCGGGGCTCAGGTAAAGGGGCGGGGCTCACTCTGTCTCTTGTTAAAGGGATAGTGTGGGGGTTTTTTTATGTTAATCTGTATGGGTTTCCTTCTAAAAGTTTCGTGCGGTAACACTGTCTTACCTCTGACAGTCTCCGCTCAGCCCGTTTCTGCTCGGGTTCTGGAGCTCACTGTTAATAAAGTTTGTTTTTCTTCTCAAAACAAAACATTTGTCCAAAAGGTGATATATTTGCGTCCCAAAGAGTTGTCCATGAAAAATCCAGTAGCGTATTTCGCATTTGCATATTTTGTCTCTAGATTCGTATCAATGCGCCCACGTTAGCTCTATCAGTCGTTTACGGGGGATGTCGCCGTGTCGCATCCGCCGTTCACTTCCGCTAAAGGTTAACAGGCTAATAATAAGTAACAGGTGTGCAGTGATACGAATCGAGACGAGATATGCGAAGGGGATATACGCTGCTGGACTTTTAGTGGACAACTGTTTGGGACGCAAATATATATTTTGAGAAGAAAAATGAGCTTTATTAACAGCCCCCGCGAACTTACCGGACCTACTTATGTGAGCTCCAGAACCTGAGCAGAACCGGGCTGAGCGGAGACTGTCAGAGGTAAGCCGGTGTTATCGCATGAAACTTTTAGAAGGAAACCCACACTATCCCTTTTAGAGTCGCTCAGGCTGGTGGGACGGGCCAGTCGTTGTGCTGGAGCTGTGGAGGTGAAACACAGAGGAGAGTGGAGACGGGTGCAGTCCAACAGACTCTGGAACCATGAGGCCATAGCTCGTGTGTGCAGAGACCTGGACTGTGGCTCTGCTGTTTATGGAGAATGGAGACATGATTTTCCACTGAGTCCTGTGTGGGGGGTCAGACCTGACTGTGTGAAGAAGTCTTCAGTGACAGAATGTGTCGATGATTCATCCTTCTCCTCTTTCTTGGGTGTGAACGTGGTGTGTTCAGGTAAAAGTCGGATCTTACATTTTTATGTCCCTCACATTTTTTTCTAATTACTCCAAAAGAATGTTACACACACACACACACACATAAACACACACACATATACACACAACACACACACATATACACATACACTCTCACACACACACACACATATACACACAACACACAAACACACAACACATATACACACAACACACATATACAAACAAAAACACACAACACACACACAACACACACTCACATATACACACAACACACAGCACACAACACACACATATACACACACATATACACACAACACACACATACACACACACACACAACACACACACACACACATATACACACAACACACACAACACACAGCACACAACACACACATATACACATACATATACACACAACACACACATATACACACACACAACACACACACATATACACACACATACACACACACAACACACATACATATACACATAACACACACACATATACACACAACACACACATATACACACACACAACACACACACATATACACACACATATACACACACACAACACACATACATATACACATAACACACACACATATACACACAAGACACACATATACACACACACAACACACACACATATACACACAACACACACATACACACACACACAACACACACATACATATACACATAATACACACACATACACACAACACACATACACACACAACACATACACATATACACACACACACAACACACACACATATACACATAACACACACATATACACACAACACACATACACACACAACACATACACATATACACATAACACACACATATACACACAACACACATACACACACAACACATACACATATACACATATACACACACATATACACACAACACACATACACACACAACACATACACATATACACACACACAGAAACACACACACATATACACACACATATACACACACACAACACACATACATATACACATAACACACACACATATACACACAC
>JAVJIX010000082.1:3572500-3580000 GCA_036785185.1 Paratrypauchen microcephalus
GGCAGAATACCTACGTCAGATAACCGAGACACTTTCAGACGCCTTCTCGAGATGAGCACTACTGCGCATATGATATAATGGTTTAAAAACAGCTGGGCTGTCAAAGCCTCTCATTCTGACAGTACAATAAAACTGTCAAAGCGAGACACTTTGACAGTTTTATTGTACTGTCAGAATGAGACGCTTTGACAGTTTTATGCGCTACTGCGCAAGTAACATTTTAACAGTATTGGTTTTATTGTGTTTTAACCAATTAAGCATGTAAAGAACGAGATGTTAACGTTAGATTTGTGCCAGAATACATACGTCAGATGATAATAGTTTGGATTTAACATTTGACTGCATCGTTATAGTTTTCATTCAAAATAATTAAACCAGACAGGTCAGTATTTAGTTATTTTCTTGTGCTTTTTTAACAATCTTTTACTGTTATTAATTGCAAGCTGCTCTTAATAACCTGTTTTAATTATTTTGTTTGTCATTTGTCTTCACTATGATTCACTGCTCAAGACTTAATGCTTTTCTACTTCTTAACCACACCTGCAAATGTCTTTAAGGAGCCATCTGTACACTGTGACAACAGACGAAAACTAGCCTCTTGGCTAATTCTGGCACGTTAAACAGTCACTGTTGGTCAACATGCACTGTCCGTTATAAATAAATATGTAAATAAATTCATTTCATGCAATTGAATTTAAAACAATGGGCTTGTCTCTTATTCATGATTTATGAGGACAGGAAAAGGTACAACAGAAGAAACATTTATTTATATATTTATGCTGAGGCCTCTAGGAGTGCACGTGTGACGTCTAGTCGAGCCTTCAAGACTTCTGTCGGGTCGGTCTTGATTGGCGTTTCAAAATCTCTTCTGCAAAATTCAAAATGCAATTTTAGGCATTTAGTAACATATAATTGGATAGATACAAGAGAAAGAAATTAGTGGAAACAGTTAAATCTTTACCTTTAAAACCAAAATGCCACAGCTACTGCCATCTTGCTGCATTTCATGTGGAACAGTTTGAAGAGTCCATCTGTCTTGGGACTGAACGGCCTGCCATCCTCAAGAAGTTCCCATTATTGTGTGAAAAGCATAACAAGCATATGCAATACATTAGACACATTATCACAGGAGAAGTTTCAATTTGTCAACTGGACAAAGTTTGTTTGGTTGAAAACGTTTCGCCGCTCATCCGAGAGGCTTCGTCAGCTCTGGCCCTCATGCTGGTTCGACCCTGTTTATATCTAGCTGCAAGGGAGGAGCTAGCTCCCCTGAACAAAGCTCTGACCTATCCCCGCTACTCTCTTTTGTTTTACGAATTCCTCTGGCGTCTTGTATTAGCATATCTATCTGCTGATAGATATGCTAATACAAGACGCCAGAGGAATTCGTCCAGTTGACAAATTGAAACTTCTGTGATCATGGATTCTACCTGGACGACTGAGGGACTTTTCACGCATTAGACACATTATCACATACAAAAGACCAAGAACTTGACTTCAAATTTTTCCTCAGACTTTACATCCAATTTTGAAGGGTCTTGCGTGCATACTTCGTCTCATTAGCCAGTGGAGCCACAAGAACGAGGGTCTTCTCTGACATGTTGACAATCTATAAATGTTTACCACATTCATGTTATTTCATAACATTCACATACCGTATTTATATACATACATACATACATATAAATTATATATGTATATTTACACATATACATATACATTATATATGTACACTCAACAAAAATATAAACGCAACACTTTTGTTTTTGCTCCCATTTTTCCTGAGATGGACCCAAAGATCCAAAATTCACTCCAGATACACAACACTACCATTTCTCTCAAACATTGTTCACAAATCTGTCCAAATGTGTGACAGCGAGCACCTCTGCCCCGCCGAGACAATCCACCCCACCTCACAGGTGCGCCACATCAAGATGCCGATCCGACATCATGACCAGTGCACAGGTGCACCCCAGACTGCCCACAATAAAAGGACACCCCGAAATGTGCATTTTTTTTTTTTTTTTTTGCTTTATTGGGGGTCTGGGGACTCAGAACCAGTCAGTATCTGGTGTGACCACCATTTGCCTCATGCAGTGCAACACATCTTCTTCACATAGAGTTTATCAGATTGTCAGTTGTGGCCTGTGGAATGTTGGTCCACTCCTCTTCAAAGGCTGTTATGGACGAAGAACACAGGTGCATTTTATTGATGGCATTTTGAATGCACAGAGATACCGTGATGAGATCCTGAGGCCCATTGTTGTGCCATACATCCATGAACATCACCTCATGTTTCAGCAAGATAATGCACGGCCCCATGTTGCAAGGATCTGTACACAATTCTTGGAAGCTGAGAATGTCCCAGTTCTTGCATGGCCAGCATACTCACCGGACATGTCACCCATTGAGCATCTTTGGGATGTGCTTGACCGGCGTATACGACAGTGTGTACCAGCTCCCACTAATATCCAGCAACTTCGCACAGCCATTGAAGAGGAGTGGACCAACATTCCACAGGCCACAATTGACAATCTGATAAACTCTATGTGAAGAAGATGTGTTGCACTGCATGAGGCAAATGGTGGTCACACCAGATACTGACTGGTTCTGAGTCCCCAGACCCCCAGTAAAGCAAAAAAAAAAAAAAAAAAAATTGCACATTTCAGGGTGGCCTTTTATTGTGGGCAGTCTGGGGCGCACCTGTGCACTGGTCATGGTGTCGGATCGGCATCTTGATGTGGCGCACCTGTGAGGTGGGGTGGATTGTCTCGGCGGGGCAGAGGTGCTCGCTGTCACACATTTGGACAGATTTGTGAACAATGTTTGAGAGAAATGGTAGTGTTGTGTATCTGGAGTGAATTTTGGATCTTTGGGTCCATCTGAGGAAAAATGGGAGCAAAAACAAAAGTGTTGCGTTTATATTTTTGTTGAGTATATATATACACATATACATACATTATATATGTATATATACATATACATACATTATATATGTATATATACATATACATACACATTATATATGTATATATACATACACATTATATATGTATATATACACACATATACATACGTACACACATACATATACATTATATATGTATATACAAGCATATACATTATATATGTATATATACACACATATACATTATATATGTACATATACACACATATACATACGTACACACATACATATACATTATATATGTATATACAAGCATATACATACGTACACACATACATATACATTATATATGTATATATACACACATATACATTATATATGTATATATACACACATATACATTGTATATGTATATATACACACATATACATTATATATGTACATATACACACATATACATACGTACACACATACATATACATTATATATGTATATATACATATACATACACATTATATATGTATATACACACATATACATTATATATGTATATATACACACATATACATTATATATGTACATATACACACATATACATACGTACACACATACATATACATTATATATGTATATATACACACATATACATACGTACACACATACATACACATTATATATGTATATATACATATACATACGTACACACATACATATACATTATATATGTATATATACACGCATATACATACGTACACACATACATATACATTATATATGTATATACACACACATATACATACGTACACACATACATATACATTATATATGTATATATACACACATATACATACGTACACACATACATATACATTATATATGTATATATACACACATATACATACGTACACACATACATATACATTATATATGTATATATACACACATATACATACGTACACACATACATATACATTATATATGTATATATACACACATATACATACGTACACACATACATATACATTATATATGTATATATACACACATATACATACGTACACACATACAGGAGTGCGTTTGATGCACAGGTGGTGCGCCAAGAGCTGCACGAGCTCTGGCTACAGACTAGCCATGTGCTAGCACACTAGCGCGGTTTAATACGATAAGTTTAATACGAGACATGTAGCATGCAGTCAAATGTTAAATACAAACCACTATCATCTGACGTAGGTATTCTGGCGCTAATTATCATTCTTTACATGCTAAAACATACAATAAAACCAAAACACTCTTAAAATGTTACTTACTTGCGTTGAAACTGTAGAAAACTCCACTCCTGTTGAAAAAAAATTGACTTCTGCCTCGTTATGTTGAGAATAACTCGACGTCCGCCTTGTTTTCCGCCTCGTTTTGTTGAAAATAACTCGACTTTTGCCTGTTATGTTGAGAATAACTAGACTCCTGTCTCGTTCGGTAGAAATCAAAATGACTTTTGCCTCTGGAGCCAAGATGGGCGTATTTATACGATTACGTCACGATTACGTCACGTCATGCATGAGGTAGCGTACGGCTGTAGCCCAGCTGTTTCTAAACCATTACGTCATGCGCGCATGCGCAGTAGCACTCATCTCGGAGGAGGCGTCTTAAACTGACAAAGCGTCTCATTCTGACAGTACACCGTCCACTGCAAACAAACGATCACCCCACTGTTTGCTCCGGGACCGGGGGACCTCCAGCAGATGTTGCCCAGCAGACGTAGAGCTCTGCTGGGTTGGTGAGGGGTCAAAAGCTCACACAGGTAGGAAGGTGCGAGATGCCTGACGGCATTAAAAACAAACATCAAAATTTTAAAATGGATTCTGAACTGGACAGGGAGCCAGTGCAGGGAGTACAGAACAGGGGTGATGTGGTCGTTTTTCCGCGTGTTGGTGAGGACCCAAAAAGGGTTTAACCTTTGCCAGGAGGCGGAGCTGAAAGAAGCTGGCTCTAACCACAGAGTCTATTTGTTTGTCAAATTTTAGACTGCTATCCAGTTTCACCCCTAAGTTTTTGATAGCGTGGTTAAAGTGGGGAGCAACAAGACCAGGAGCTGAGATATTTGGCAGGTTGGATGTTCCAAACACAATGCATTCTGTTTTATTCTCATTCAAACAGAGAAAATTCTGGGACAGCCACAGTTTAATATCATCTAAACATCTGTTGATGGATTCCAGACTGTCAGAGGAATTAGGGACAACTGGCAGGTAGATTTGTAAATCATCTGCATACAGATGGAAGGACACATTGTGCTTTGAGATAACTGCACCTTAAGGCAACATGTACAGAGAGAACAGAACAGGGCCCAAAATGGATCCCTGTGGCACACCAGAGGTCAAAGGGGCTGAGGAGAGGTCACCAATCACAACAGAGAATGTCGTATCTGTTAAATATGACCTAAACCACTGCAGCACAGGTCCCTGAAGGCCGACCTGTTGGGCCAGACGTGTTATGAGGACTGAATGGTCCACGGTGTCAAACGCTGCAGTAAGGTCTAACATAACTAGCAGCACAGGCTTTTTCGCATCCAGGGATAAAAGAATGTCATTCTGCACTTTGAGCAGTGCAGATTCGGTGCTGTGTCGTGTCCTGAAGCCAGATTGGAATTTCTCAAAAATGTGATTGTTTTCCATAAAAGAATGTAACTGTATGAAAACAATTTTTTCCAACACCTTGGACAGGAACGGCAAATGGGACACAGGTCTAAAATTTGTCAGAATAGCCGGATCAAGGTTGGGTTTTTTTAGAAGAGGTCTGACCACAGCATGCTTGAAAACAGTTGGAACGGAACCTGAGCTGAGGCAGCTGTTTATGAATGAGAGGAGACAGTGGGTGGAAATCAAATCGTTCAGGATAAAGGTCTTATTTGTGAGTGATCGAATGTTTAACAGGGCTGTACGTACTGACCTACAGCGCACAGTCTGCTGAGTGATGTCACACATGTGCTCGTCCTAGTGGCTCACAGTGGTGATGTCACACATGTGTCGTCCTATTGGCTCACAGTGGTGATGTCACACATGTGCTCGTCCTATTGGCTCACAGTGGTGATGTCACACATGTGCTCGTCCTATTGGCTCACAGTGGTGATGTCACACGTGTCGTCCTATTGGCTCACAGTGGTGATGTCACACATGTGTCGTCCTATTGGCTCACAGCGGTGATGTCACACATGTGTCGTCCTATTGGCTCACAGTGGTGATGTCACACATGTGCTCGTCCTATTGGCTCACAGTGGTGATGTCACACATGTGTCGTCCTATTGGCTCACAGTGGTGATGTCACACATGTGTCGTCCTATTGGCTCACAGCGCTGATGTCAGGTGTTTCCACAGACTCGGTGCGGCTGGTCTCGGGGTCCGGTCCGTGCTCTGGTTCGGTGCAGATCTGGGACGGGTCCTGGACCGGGGTCTGTGACGGGGACTTGGACCAGCGGGGGGCAGAGGTGCTGTGCAGGGAGCTGGGCTGTGGGGCTCCTTCTCTCCTCCAGGGGGCGCTCTCTCCTCTGGGGCAGATGTTCCACTGTGAGGGCAATGAGTCTGCTCTGATGGACTGTCCCCGCTCAGGCTCATCGACCTGCTCCTCTGGAGCCGCTATCAACCTCACCTGCTCAGGTAAAGGGGCGGGGCTCAGGTAAAGGGGCGGGGCTCAGGTAAAGGGGCGGGACTCGGGTAAAGGGGCGGGACTCGGGTAAAGGGGCGGGGCCTCGTGTAAAAGGGTGGGGCTCACATAAAGGGGCAGGGCTCACGTAAAGGGGTGGGGCCTCAGGTAAAGGGGTGGGGCTCAGGTAAAGGGGCGGGGCTCACTCTGTCTCTTGTTAAAGGGATAGTGTGGGTTTTTTATGTTAATCTGTATGGGTTTCCTTCTAAAAGTTTCGTGCGGTAACACTGTCTTACCTCTGACAGTCTCCACTCAGCCCGGTTCTGCTCGGGTTCTGGAGCTCACTGTTAATAAAGTTTGTTTTTCTTCTCAAAACAAAACATTTGTCCAAAAGGTGATATATTTGCGTCCCAAAGAGTTGTCCATGAAAAATCCAGTAAGCATTCGTTGACAGGGGATGTCGCCGTACCGCATCCGCCGTACACTTCTGCTAAAGGTTAACAGGCTAATAATAAGTAACAGGTGTGCAGTGATACGAATCGAGACGAGATATGCGAAGGCGAAATACGCTGCTGGATTTTTCGTGGACAACTGTTTGGGACGCAAATATATATTTTGAGAAGAAAAACGAGCTTTATTAACAGCCCCCGCGAACTTACCAGACCTACTTATGTGAGCTCCAGAACCCGAGCAGAACCGGGCTGAGCGGAGACTGTCAGAGGTAAGCCGGTGTTACCGCACCAAACCTTTAGAAGAGAACCCATACAGATTAACATTTAAAAACACACTATCCCTTTTAGAGCCGCTCAGGCTGGTGGGAGGAGCCAGTCGTTGTGCTGGAGCTGTGGAGGTGAAACTCGGAGAGTGGGGACGAGTGTTTGACGTCTACATACCCTGGAACCATGAGGCCACAGCTCGTGTGTGCAGAGACCTGGACTGTGGCTCTGCTGTTTATGGAG
>JAVJIX010000082.1:3587500-3722500 GCA_036785185.1 Paratrypauchen microcephalus
AGGACGACTGTTGCACTGTTGCACATTTACATTTACTACTGGATTTTACTCCTGTTGCACTGTTGTTTACTACTGTTATTGCACACTTACATTTACTACTGGAATTTTTAGTACTGCTGTTTACTCCTGTATTGAATTTTACCCCCGTTGCACTGTTGTTTACTACTGTTATTGCACATTTACTACTGGAATTTTTAGTACTGTTGTTTACTCCTGTTATTGCACTAGAATTACTACTGTTGCACATTTATTTTTATTTTATCTTAACTCCTATGCACATTCTACTGCACATGACCAAGTCACTGCTGTATCTTCCATTGCACATTTTTGATGCACACTGCACACTTTGGAAATCTGTATATAGTATAGTTTATTTATTATGTTGCACTGTTTTAAGATTTTAGATCGTAGACTTTAGTTTTAACTTTAGATCTCTGTCTTAGATAGTTTTTTTGTTGTGTTTTGTCTTCATATTGTATTTTGTACACTGTCTTTTTGCACTACTTGGCCAGAGAGAAACAAAATTTCGATTCACTGTATGTTGAACACATATGGCAGAATTGACAATAAAGCTGACTTTGAACTTTTTGAACTTTGAACTTTTTGTTTCGTCCTGTTTAGACCTGGTTTAGTCCTGGTTTAGATCTGGTTTAGACCTGGTTTAGACCTGGTTTAGACCTGGTTTAGTCCTGGTTTACTCCTGGTTTAGTCCTGGTTTAGTCCTGGTTTAGTCCTGGTTTAGACCTGGTTTAGACCTGGTTTAGACCTGGTCTAGACCTGGTTTAGTCCTGGTTTACTCCTGGTTTAGACCTGGTTTAGTCCTGGTTTAGACCTGGTTTAGACCTGGTTTAGACCTGGTTTAGACCTGGTTTAGTCCTGGTTTACTCCTGGTTTAGACCTGGTTTAGTCCTGGTTTAGACCTGGTTTAGTTCTGGTTTTCTGACCTGTTGTTGTTCTGTGTCCTGTTGTTTCAGGTCAGTGCCAGAGGCGGCGCTAGAGAGAGACCCCAGCTGAGAGTGAGACTCAGTGAGCTCTGAGTTGGTCCTGTTTCAGTCCGGTTCAGATCTGAGTTGGTCCTGTTTCAGACCAGATTAGCATCTATATTAGCATGGTTAGCACCGTTAGCTTCATTAGCATTGTTAGCTTCCTTAGCATCATTAGCATGTTTTATTGTATTCATTGACTGTGGATAATCCCAATCCCAAAATGGTTTATCAATATTCAGATGTTTGTCTGTCTTATTGTGTTTTTATGATAATTTCTTTGTAAAATAATAATAAATTTTATGAAAAAAGTGTGTGTGTGTGTGTGTTCTCGAGTGAGGGGAGGATGGAGCGTGAGATCGACAGGCGGAACGGTGCAGCGTCGGCAGTGATGCGGTCGCTGTACCGGACCGTTGTGGTGAAGAGGGAGCTGAGCCAAAAGGCAAAGCTCTTCTTTCTGGGTAATGACCGAAAGGACATGATCGCGATACAAGCGGTCGAAATGAGTTTCCTCCACAGAGTGGCTGGGCGCTCCCTTAGAGATAGGGCGAGGAGCTCAGTCACACGGGAGGAGCTCGGAGTAGAGCTGCCGCTCCTCCACGTCGAGAAGAGCAGCTGAGGCTCGGGCATCTGTTCCGGACGCCTCCTGGACACGTCCCACCAGGAGGAGGCCCCGGGGAAGACCCAGGACACACTGGAGGGACTATGTCTCCCGGCTGGCCTGGGAACGCCTTGGGGTCCCCCTGGAGGAGCTGGAGGAAGTGTCTGGGGTGAAGGAAGTCTGGGAGTCCCTGCTTAGACTGTTGCCCCGGTGACCCGACCCCGGATAAGTGGAAGAACATGGACGGATGGAAGTAATTAATTTTTTAGACAATATTGTAATTTCCAACACATAATAATATAGGTGTATTATAAAACATTCATTCATTCATTCATTCATTTTCTTCCGCTTTTCCATTTTCTGGGTCGCGGGGGCAGCTGTCCAAGCAGTGTTCTGCTGCCCAGAACACAATGCACCAGCCCCCATGAATCCTTCCGCGGGTGGTGGGTCCACAGGAGGACGGCTCACGTCACAACAGGCCTTGATGTATCACATGTAGATGGCTGTTTAAAACAGAGGAGACATGAGCAGCTCGGGCCCAAAGTCAAAAGAGAACGCACAGCTCGCCGGAAACAAACAGCGAAGACAAAAGAACAGAGGGATGAGAGAGGAACTGTCAAAGAGGAGAAGAAATACTACAAGAAATGTAAAGGGCCCCAGTTCCGCCACATTCTGATTTCTGCTCTAGGAGCTAAACATGGAGCAACTTAAGGTTATTTTAACAGGTTTCTAACAACAAAAAAGAAGACAAACATTCAAGTCAGAACATGAGTCTGTGGAGCTCTGCCACAGCTTTGGGAAAAGTCATTTTTAACAGATGAAAAATAAAACACAGAGTCACAGAGTCGGTTTAGTCCAAGAGTGACAAACCACCACAGAGCTGAGCCTGGCGGTAAAGTGTGTCACATCATTTTTGATTAAAATATTTGAATTTTCTATTAAAATATTGGTAATTTTCTATTAAAATATTTGAATTTTCTATTCAAATATTGGTAATTTTCTATTAAAATATTTGTATTGAAATATTGGTAATTTTCGATTAAAATATTTGAATTTTCTATTAAAATATTGGTAATTTTCTATTAAAGTATTTGAATTTTCTATTGAAATACTGGTAATTTTCTATTCAAATATTTGAATTTTCTATTCAAATATTTGAATTTTCTATTAAAGTATTTGAATTTTCTACTGTAATATTGGTAATTTTCTATTAAAATATTTGAATTTCTATTAAAATATTAAAATTTTCTATTAAAATATTTGAATTTTCTATTAAAGTATTTGAATTTTCTATTAAAATATTTGAATTTTCTATTGAAATATTGGTAATTTTCAATTGAAATATTTGATTTTTTTTTAAACTATTTGAATTTTCTATTGAAATATTTGAATTTTTGATTAAAATATTTGAATTTTCTATTAAAATATTTGAATTTTCTATTCAAATATTGGTAATTTTCTATTAAAATATTTGAATTTTCTATTAAAATATTTGAATTTTCTATTAAAATATTGGTAATTTTCTATTAAAATATTTGAATTTTCTATTAAAATATTTGAATTTTCTACAAGAAAAAGTAAAGTGGCGGTAAAGTGTGTCACATTGCCGGGTTTCAGACGACATCACAGCGTTCTGTACGACAACATTAATGAATACAGATGGGGGCAGCTAAAATAAATATTGTCAAAATGCAAAATTATGATGTAATATAGTGAGTTCTAGGGTTTAACTAACTGAAAATACCTTTTGGATATTTCATGGCAAAGTACAATGGAACAGGAAAAACTTAGAATCTGAAAACCACCAATTAAACAGCAGACTGCTTTATTTTGTTTATAAGTATAGAATATTATTACTTAAAAAGTCTCGGTAGGAGTTTGAGTCGTTTTGGGAAAGTATCTGCTCCTGCTGTTTTTGCGACTAGTTTGCACACGCTCAGTACAGCTCCAGTTTAGAGGAATCAGGATCCTGCGTCTCCAGGCCTCGGTGTCCTGGAGATTCTGAAGAAAAACCCAGTGAAAGTCTCCTGGTTTCTCATCACCAGGAGACTGAAATCAGGATCCTGCGTCTACACGGCCACTCAGAGAACCAGGAAACTCTAAAAACCAGGATACACGAGTACATGTAGAAGCACTCATCTCTTCACATGCTGCTGGTGGACAGTCTTTAAAACAGGCAGGAACTAAAATAACAAAAGCAGTCAGATTTTCTTCCATATTTCTGTACAGTGTCATTGTCTATCAAAAACCACGATGGAGGAAGATCTAGGACACGGGTGTCAAACATGCGGCCCAGGGGCCAGATCCGGCCCTCCAAGACCTTTAATCTGGCCCTCGGCTGATTTTCTATTAAAATATTTAAATTTTCTATTGAAATATTGGTGATTTTCTATTAAAATATTTGAATTTTCTATTAAAATATTTGAATTTTCTATTAAAATATTTGAATTTTCTATTGAAATATTGGTGATTTTCTATTAAAATATTTGAATTTTTTATTAAAATATTTGAATTTTGTATTGAAATATTGGTAATTTTCAATTGAAATATTTGAATTTTCTATTAAACTATTTGAATTTTCTATTGAAATATTTGAATTTTCTATTAAAATATTTGAATTTTCTATTAAAATATTTGAATTTTGTATTGAAATATTTGAATTTTCTATTAAAATATTTGAATTTTCTATTAAAATATTTGAATTTTCTATTGAAATATTGGTGATTTTCTATTAAAATATTTGAATTTTCTATTAAAGTATTTGAATTTTCTATTGAAATATTGGTAATTTTCAATTGAAATATTTGAATTTTCTATTAAACTATTTGAATTTTCTGTTGAAATATTTGAATTTTCTATTAAAATATTTGAATTTTCTATTAAAATATTAGAATTTTGTGTTGAAATATTTGAATTTTCGATTAAAATATTTGAATTTTCGATTAAAATATAGGTAACTTTCAATTAAAATATTTGAATTTTCTATTAAAGTATTTGAATTTTCTATTCAAATATTTGAATTTTCTATTGAAATATTGGTAATTTTCAATTGAAATATTTGAATTTTCTATTAAACTATTTGAATTTTCTATTGAAATATTTGAATTTTCTATTAAAATATTTGAAATTTCTATTAAAATATTTGAATTTTGTATTGAAATATTTGAATTTTCGATTAAAATATTAGAATTTTCGATTAAAATATAGGTAATTTTCAATTAAAATATTTGAATTTTCTATTAAAGTATTTAAATTTTCTATTAAAATATTGGTAATTTTCTATTAAAATATTTGAATTTTCTATTGAAATATTGGTAATTTTCTATTAAAATATTTGAATTTTCTATTAAAATATTTGTATTTTCTACTGAAATACTGGTAATTTTCTATTAAAATATTTGAATTTCTATTAAAATATTAGAATTTTCTATTAAAATATTAAAATTTTCTATTGAAATATTTGAATTTTCTATTAAAATATTAGAATTTCCTATCAAAATATTTGAAATTTCTATTAAAATATTTGAATTTTGTATTGAAATATTTGAATTTTCTATTAAAATATTTGAATTTTCTATTAAAATATTTGAATTTTCTATTAAAATATTGGTAATTTTCTATTAAAATATTTGAATTTTCTATTAAAATATTTGAATTTTCTATTGAAATATTTGAATTTTCGATAAAAAAAATTGAATTTTTTATTCAAATATTGGTAATTTTCTATTAAAATATTTGAATTTTTTATTTAAATATTGGTAATTTTCTATTAAAATATTTGAATTTTCTATTAAATTATTTGAATTTTCTATTAAAATATTTGAATTTTGTATTGAAATATTTGTAATTTTCGATTAAAATATTTGAATTTTCTATTAAAATATTGGTAATTTTCAATTAAAATATTAGAATTTTCTATTAAAATATTGGTAATTTTCTATTGAAATATTGGTAATTTTCTATTAAAATATTTGAATTTTCTATTAAAATATTTGAATTTTCTATTAAAATATTTGAATTTTCTACTGAAATATTGGTAATTTTCTATTAAAATATTTGAATTTCTAATAAAATATTAGAATTTTCTATTAAAATATTTAAATTTTCTATTGAAATATTTGAATTTTCTATTAAAATATTTAAATTTTCTATTAAAATATTTAAATTTTCTATTAAAATATAAACATTTTCTATTAAAATATTTAAATTTTCTATTGAAATATTTGAATTTTCTATTAAAATATTTGAATTTCCTATTGAAACATTTGAATTTTCTATTGAAATATTGGTCATTTCTGCGCCGCTTTTCAGGCACAAATGACGGACCATCGTTTTGACCGTCGACCATGACGCCCTCATCAGCAAAATGTCAAAAATGAGAAAAGTGGACGCCGAGTGCAGGATTTTCCAAGAAAAAAAATGTGTTAAATGGGAAACCTGTTCGCTCGGTGTCTTTGCAACAAATGGCGGTGCTCGAGGAATATAATCTTAAACGTCACTACGAGACGTGGCATTTCGAACAAAACAAGAACTTGAACGGAGAATTGAGAAGACAGAAGATAAATGAATTATTGCTGCGACTGAAGAAACAGCAGTCTGTAATAGATTTGTGTTTCTCTGCACAAATATTTGGACTTATTTCTATTTTTGGGGTATATTTGCCATGAGTTTTCTGATCCGGCCCCTTTGGGATCAGAGTCGGTTGGATACGGCCCCCGGACCAGAATGAGTTTGACACTCCTGATGTAGGACAAGGCGTTTTAACATTTAAACTAGGGATGCACCGATGTGAAAATTTTAGCCGGTACCGATATCCAATATTAATGATGCTGTTATGGCCAATAACCGATATTAACCGATATTGATTTTTTTTAAAAAAAAATATTTTTTTATTTTTGTATTCTGAGATAACATTTTATACAGACTGAAAATCATGCAAAATGAATTTTTGAATGTCTTCTTTTATTTTCCAAACGTGTTCTGACTCCATAAAGCTTAACTTATTTTATTCACAAACCCCTGTGAGAAAGTTTAGATTTAAAAAAAAAAACACAAGGATGATAAATCACCATGTCACTCTTAATCTGCATTTCACATGGCTCACATATCACCACATGTATTTCAGGTTTGGGGGCCATTTTGTGTATTGCCAAGAAAAGGAACTGCAACACATTTTGTCAAATTATAATAAACTTAAACATGGACAGAGACAAGATAAACCCAACGTTTTTATAACCAAGATCCCTGTACAGCTCGACCTTATTAAGGACAGCTCCCAGTGCTCTGCCTGAAGTGTGACACAACTTTTATTTGTTTTTCAAAGCAAAGTATTTATAGTACTGACAAATATCAGTCGTTAATATCAGAATCAGAAAGGTTTTATTGCCATATGTTTGAACATGTTCACAACATTAGGAAATTGCTTCGGTGCTTGGAGAAGAATATAAAGAATATAACTGTGCAGGTGCAGGTAATGGTCAGGTGCAAAGACAGGTGCAAAAAATCCAGCACAGGGTCATGTGACTGACACAGAGCGGGGGGGTGGGGTCATGTGACTGACACAGAGTGGGGGGTGGGGTCATGTGACTGACACAGAGCGGGGGGTGGGGTCATGTGACTGACACAGAGGGGGGGGTCATGTGACTGACACAGAGCGGGGGGTGGGGTCATGTGACTGACACAGAGCGGGGGGTGGGGTCATGTGACTGACACAGAGCGGGGGGTGGGGTCATGTGACTGACACAGAGCGGGGGGGTCATGTGACTGACACAGAGCGGGGGGGGTCATGTGACTGACACAGAGCGGGGGGTGGGGTCATGTGACTGACACAGAGCGGGGGTGGGGTCATGTGACTGACACAGAGCGGGGGGGTCATGTGACTGACACAGAGTGGGGGGGGTGTCATGTGACTGACACAGAGCGGGGGGTGGGGTCATGTGACTGACACAGAGCGGGGGGATGGGGTCATGTGACTGACACAGAGCGGGGGGTGGGAACAGTCCTAGTGTTATTATTGTTCATGAGTCCAACAGCAGAGGGGAAGAAGCTGTTTTTATGGCTCCTGCCTGAGGGGAGCAGGTCAAAGAGTCCATGTCCAGGGTGAGAAGGATCGGATGCAATCCGACCTGCACGTGTCCTTGTCCTGGAGGTGTGCAGGTCCTGCAGAGATGGAAGGCTGCAACCAATCACCTTCTCAGCAGAGCGCACAACACACTGCAGTCTCTATTTGTCCCTGGATGTGGCTCCAGCAGACCACACGGTGATGGAGGAAGTGATGGAGGAGGTGATGGAGGAGGTGATGGAGGAGGTGATGGAGGAGGTGATGGAGGAGGTGAGGATGGACTCGATGATGGCAGTGTAGAACTGCACCATTGTCCGTGCTGGCAGGTTGAATCTCTTCAGCTGCCTCAGGAAGTACATCCTCGGTCCAGTTTTACACATCGGGCCGATACCGAAATGGTAAAAGTTTGGCAATATCGGCCAAAAACACAGCCGAAGCACACACCACGCTGACAGGGGAATCCCTGTTACGCACCACGTTGGGAGTTCCCCTGTTACGCAGCGTGGTGTGTGCTTCGGCTCTGTTTTTCCGCACTGAAAAATAGTTCCCACCCAAAATGACCAAGTCAAGCTCTCCGTGTTGATTTGCACATTTATTTGCACTCGATATGAATGCGCACTACACAGAAAGTAATTGGGAAACGCATCGAGCAAATTAATTCCTTTTGCCCGAAATCTTTCTCTGGCGACGTTAGACTCCAGTCTAACGCGGAGGAGCAGCAGATACCTGCAGATACCTGGACAATGGCTGGGTGAGCAGGAAAACGCTTTCCACCACTTATTTTAGTCTCTGGACTGTGGGTATCTCTGCCCAAGTTTGACCTGGGGGTGGCATATCCCTTTAAACACTAAGTTTGACTATCCAGAATTAACACTGTCGATATCAACAATGTCTTTCCAAATAGTGTAATTTAATTTTGGACGGCGGGAATTGTCATTTGAGAAATCTGTAACGTAATTTTGTCTGGACGAAACAACAGTTAGAGAAATCTGCAATTCAGTTTTGACCAGGCAAAACGGAATTGCAGAAATCTGCGATCACGTCACTGAAAACGACATTCAGCTCGTCACATCATAAACGACAAGTGCAGATCTCTGTTCTTCGGTTTTGACGAGGCAGATTGAAAGTTAAAGATCTCAAACGTCGTCATGACGTCGCGACACAGGAAGCACTACGTCGTCTCGAGCTACGAGCAGCACCGATCCGTCCAAAAACACATTTGTCCCTAAAGCTAAACAACCGTCAGTGTTAAAATGAGTTTTTGTCATTAATATAATTTTCAGCGAACGTTTCACGAGCGCGTTAACAAAACTGGACTAAACCTGTACTAAACCTGGACTTAACCTGGACTAAATCAGGACTAATATGAGACTAAACCTGGACTAAACCTAGACTAAACCTAGACTCAACCTGGACTAAACCTGGACTAAACCTGGACTAAACCTGTACTAAACCTGTACTAAACCTGTACTAAACCTAGACTGAACCTGGACTAAACCTGGACTTAACCTGGACTAAATCAGGACTAATATGAGACTAAACCTGGACTAAACCTGTACTAAACCTGGACTAAACATAGACTAAACCTGGACTAAACCTGGACTAAACCTGGACTAAACATAGACTAAACCTGGACTAAACCTGGACTAAACCTGGACTAAACATAGACTAAACATGGACTAAACCTGGACTAAACCTGGACTAAACCTGGACTAAACCTAGACTTAACCTGGACTAAACCTGGACTAAACAAGGACTAATATGAGACTAAACCTGGACTAAACCTGTACTAAACCTGGACTAAACCTAGACTAAACCTGGACTAAACCTGGACTAAACCTGGACTAAACCTAGACTTAACCTGGACTAAACCTGGACTAAACAAGGACTAATATGAGACTAAACCTGGACTAAACCTGGACTAAACCTAGACTCAACCTGGACTCAATCAGGACTAATATGAGACTAAACCTGGACTAAACCTAGACTCAACCTGGACTAAACCTGGACTAATATGAGACTAAACCTGGACTAAACCTAGACTAAACCTAGACTCAACCTGGACTAAACCTGGACTAAACCTGGACTCAACCTGGACTCGACCTGGACTAATATGAGACTAAACCTGGACTAAACCTGGACTAAACCTGGACTAAACCTGGACTAAACCTGGACTAAACCTGGACTAAACCTAGACTAAACCTGATCCGTCCAAAAACACATTTGTCCCTAAAGCTAAACAACCGTCAGTGTTAAAATGAGTTTTTCAAGTTTTTCGTTTCACGAGCGCGTAAACAAAATGACCCTAAGATGCATTTTGGCTTTCTGCTGATAAATGAACTTTCCATTAACGGCGACAGGAGCCACTAATTTTGCAGAGTCAAAACTTCATTTACGACATCTGAAAAGGAACACGTCGATATTTTGAACTGAGGTGAATTAAAGATTTCTTGAACTGGAGTTAAGACGAGTCAAAATCAAATTATAGAAACTCAAACTGGAATTACAGATATCTATAATTCAGTTGTGGATATCCGTAATTCCCGTAGTGGATATCTGGAAGTGAATTGTCGATATCCGTATTGATGAACCCCAAACACATGAACGGGAAAAGTGACGTCATTTGCCCGAGGAAGAATTTCTTTGCAGATATCCCAAATTTTCTTTTTGACTGGGCAAATCTGAGTTAGAGAAATCTGTAACACAAATCCAGCCGAGGGTTTAAATGTTAAAACAGCTCGCCATAGGGGTTCATCATTATGGATATCTATGATTCACTTTCAGATATCCACTACGCAAATTATCCACAACTGAATTATAGATACCGTATTGGCCCGAATATAAGACGATGTTTTTTCCATTGAAAGAACACTGAAAAAGCGGGGGTCGTCTTAGATTCGAGGTCTAGCCATTCCAACGCTAGATGGCGCCAGATATCTTTAAAGAGAATGCTGCTAGCGCGCAGTGTTGCCAACGTAGCGACTTTGTCGCTATTTTTAGCTACTTTCTGGACCCCCCTAGCGAGAAAATTAGACAAAAGCGACTAGCGACAAATCTAGCGAGGTTTTTTTTGGTGATCAGAGGCTCCAAGATCGTGGGAGGGGGAAAAAATAATTGCGCCGTTTTCTCTCTTTCCCCGTTCAGAGAAAGAGACAGAGAGACACAGGCAGAGAGGGGCGGGGGCGGAGTTGAGAACAGCGTGGACTCACAGGCACAGACACACACACACACACACACTGTGTACACACACACACACACACACCAGTCTCTGCTCCCTCCCATCTCGTCAGATCGCAGCTGACTTCACTTAGACTTCACTTTGATGGTTAATGCAGTTATTGCAATTTTGTTGTTTTATCACAGTAGATTGGTTTATTTACATTTCAAAAACCAGAAGCCTTTCATTTACAAATGTGATTGCACTTTAGTTTACATATTTAAATGTTCAGATATTAAGATGTGATAGACAGTTTTTGCATGATTTGAATCAGGCAAAATAACAGGCTTTTTCTCTCGAATATATTGTTATAATCATTTGTTTCAGATGTACTGTAATTATTTTCTGTATAAAAATTAAATTTGGTGTTCAAAAAGTCTTTTTTCAAACTTGAGTCTTGAAAAAGAGGGGGTCGTCTTATAATCAGGGTCGTCTTATATTCGGGCCAATACGGTATCTGTAATTCCAGTTTGAGTTTCTACAATTTGATTTTGACTCGTCATAACTCCAGTTCAAGAAATCTTTAAAGGAAAAGTAAGGGTTTTTTTTTTTACAATTTGAGCATTATTTCAGTAATAAAACAAGTTGTTTTACTCACCCATAGCACTTTGGTGTCATATGGAGCACTTCTGGAGATGTTTTAGATTAGCGTTAGCCTAGCGCGACTTCTAGCCATAGCTCGAGGCATATAATATATTCCCCGAGCATGTAATATGCCCCGTGTGGCTCCAAATAACACAAACTTTAGCACTTTTCAAATCATAGAAGCCCGCTGTCTTAGTCTACGCTTTCGTTTGAGTCAAAAGTGGCCTGTAATCCGAGATTTATCCATAGTTTACAGCTTTGCGTTTCATGTTTGGGTCCCGGGAGCTGAGAGCGAAATAAACTGTGACTCCGCACATGCGCACTGGCGTCCTCATCTACTCGAAACTATGACTAAATCTCGGATTACAGGCCACTTTTGACCAGAGTTGGGACAAAGTCATTGCTGGGCAAGTCCCAAGTAAGTCTAAGTCTTTTGCACTCAAGTCCAAGTGAAGTCCCGAGTCAAGAGTATCCAAGTGCAGAGTCAAGTCCGAAGTCAAAGCTCACAAGTCTCAAGTCGAGTCCAAAGTCCTAGCATTTTAGTTTCGAGTCATTTCGAGTCCCCTTTACAAAGAAATACAATTTCTACAAATCTTGTTTCCGCATCATTTGTTGTGCAGTTTGCCTTGGATGCGGTCGAATGAAAGCAACGTAGATCTACTGTGATTGGATGTTGTGCAAGCCGCGCGCACATGCTCTTTGCATACATTTTCGCAGATTCACAAGTACAACGAGTGCGGTCCTTAACATACTTTTAGAGTTTTTTTTTTTTTTATTGGACGTAGCAAGTCATCACAAGTCAAAAGGCCTAAGTCCAAGTGAAGTCACGAGTTATTGATATTGAAGTCCAAGTCGAGTTGCAAGTGTTTGTACATTTTGTCGAGTCGAGTCTAAAGTTATCAAATTCGTGACTCGAGTCTGACTCGAGTCGAAGTCACATAACTCGAGTCCACACCTCTGCTTTTGACCACACGAAATCGTAGACTAAGGGCCCGTTTACACGAGAACGCTTACGGGTAAAAACGGTCAAAAAAACGATCAAAAAAATATTTGATCGGAAGTGCCTTTCGTTTACACGGTGACGGCGTTTTGGGGGCCTAAAAACGCAAAAATCTGAAACCACCCTCCAGAGTGGAAAAGTGAAATACGCTCCGCTGTAGCGTCTCCGTGTAAACTGCCCAAGACGCAAAACTGGTCAGATCTGCTCACGTCGTGTACGCGTTTACGAAACATAGATGCGGCATACCTTCATACCACGGATGCAGCTCTAGTCAACATACAAGAGTCATTTCAACAATTGTATAAATGGCACCCACACACGTCTACGGTGTTTTCTCTTCTTCCCGTACAAGTCTTTCTCACACTCTCACAGCCACACAGACGCCAAGACAAGCGACTTCCGCATGAGGCACTTCAAATGTAAAACCCCATGTGATTTTATATTTTCTAATTCACTGTAATCCTCCTGTAATGTCACTATTTTCAGTACAATATTCAAAAACATGTCAACAAAAATACAAGTCACTGAAATGTTTGGAGCGGAACTTAACAACTCATTTAAAACGCAAATAGAACATTTTATTTTGAAGTTTTACCTTTCTCTTTTCCGGTACAGTCGTGGTTAGAAATGTAACTTGACGCTGTTGTGATGTGTTTTTTTTGTTTTTTTTCAGTCCAGCGCCTCCCTTCACTGGCTTTTGAGTCCACTTTTACGTCTTTGTATAAACGCGGAAAAAAACTGAAGACGAGACGCCACTTTTGCGTCTTCTGTTTTGATCGTCGCCGTATAAACGTAGCCTGAGACATCGAGCTTCTATGATTTGAAAAGTGCTAAAGTTTGTGTTATTTGGAGACCGCAAACATGTGCCCCGAGAACTCACATGATGGAGATCGCTAATCTAAAACATCTCTGGAAGTGCTCCATATGACACCAAAGTGCTATGGGTGAGTAAAACAACTTGTTTTATTACCGAAATAAGGCTCAGATTGTAAAAAACGTAACTTTTCCTTTAATTCACCTCAATTCAAAATATCGACGTGTTCCTTTTCAGATGTCGTAAATTAAGTTTTGACTCGGCGAAATGACGTTGTAAATATCTGTAACTGGAATTACGACGAGTCAAAATGACGTTCTAGAATCTCAAACTGGAGTTCGGGATGGTCGTAATTGTAGATATCGATCATCAAGTTATAGATATCCTGAAATGAATTTTGATTAGAGAGATCTGAAATTGGAGATATCTGTAACGTTCATTCTGCCTGGTCTAAATATAATCACAGATTTGTTGAATTGGAGTTTTGACTCGGTGAAATGACGTCGCAGATTTCTGTGTGTAAATGATCTTCACTTTAGGCGGAGCATTTCCACGTGGCTCCTGTCGCTGTTCATGGAAAGTTCATTTATCAATAAGAAAGCCAAAATGCATCTTTGGGTCGTTTTGTTAACGCGCTCGTGAAACGTTCGTTGAAAATTATATTAACGACAAAAACTCATTTTAACACTGACGGTTGTTTAGCTTTAGGGACAAATGTGTTTTTGGACGGATCAGGTTTAGTCCAGGTTTAGTCCAGGTTTAGTCTCATATTAGTCCAGGTCGAGTCCAGGTTGAGTCTAGGTTTAGTCCAGGTTTAGTCCAGGTTGAGTCCAGGTTTAGTCCAGGTTTATTCCAGGTTGAGTCCAGGTTTAGTCCAGGTTTAGTCCAGGTTGAGTCTAGGTTTAGTCTAGGTTTAGTCCAGGTTTAGTCCAGGTTGAGCCCAGGTTGAGTCCAGGTTTAGTCCAGGATTAGTCCAGGTTTAGTCCAGGTTGAGTCTAGGTTTAGTCTCATATTAGTCCAGGTCGAGTCCAGGTTGAGTCTAGGTTTAGTCCAGGTTTAGTCCAGGTTTAGTCTCATATTAGTCCGGGTCGAGTCCAGGTTGAGTCCAGGTTTAGTCCAGGTTTAGTCCAGGTTTAGTCCAGGTTTAGTCCAGGTTGAGTCTAGGTTTAGTCTAGGTTTAGTCCAGGTTTAGTTCAGGTTTAGTCTCATATTAGTCCAGGTCGAGTCCAGGTTGAGTCTATGTTTAGTCCAGGTTTAGTCCAGGTTTAGTCTCATATTAGTCCGGGTCGAGTCCAGGTTGAGTCCAGGTTTAGTACAGGTTTAGTCCAGGTTTAGTCCAGGTTTAGTCCAGGTTTAGTTCAGGTTGAGTCCAGGTTTAGTCCAGGTTTATTCCAGGTTGAGTCCAGGATTAGTCCAGGTTTAGTCCAGGTTGAGTCTAGGTTTAGTCTCATATTAGTCCAGGTCGAGTCCAGGTTTAGTCCAGGATTAGTCCAGGTTTAGCCCAGGTTGAGTCTAGGTTGAGTCCAGGTTTATTCCAGGTTGAGTCCAGGATTAGTCCAGGTTTAGTCCAGGTTGAGTCTAGGTTTAGTCTCATATTAGTCCAGGTCGAGTCCAGGTTTAGTCCAGGATTAGTCCAGGTTTAGTCCAGGTTGAGTCTAGGTTTAGTCTCATATTAGTCCAGGTCGAGTCCAGGTTGAGTCTAGGTTTAGTCCAGGTTTAGTCCAGGTTGAGTCCAGGTTTAGTCCAGGTTTATTCCAGGTTGAGTCCAGGTTTAGTCCAGGTTTAGTCCAGGTTGAGTCTAGGTTTAGTCTAGGTTTAGTCCAGGTTTAGTCCAGGTTGAGTCCAGGTTGAGTCCAGGTTTAGTCCAGGATTAGTCCAGGTTTAGTCCAGGTTGAGTCTAGGTTTAGTCTCATATTAGTCCAGGTCGAGTCCAGGTTTAGTCCAGGATTAGTCCAGGTTTAGTCCAGGTTGAGTCTAGGTTTAGTCCAGGTTTAGTCCAGGTTGAGTCCAGGTTGAGTCCAGGTTTAGTCCAGGTTTATTCCAGGTTGAGTCCAGGTTTAGTCCAGGTTTAGTCCAGGTTGAGTCTAGGTTTAGTCTAGGTTTAGTCCAGGTTTAGTCCAGGTTTAGTCCAGGTTTAGTCTCATATTAGTCCGGGTCGAGTCCAGGTTGAGTCCAGGTTTAGTCCAGGTTTAGTCCAGGTTTAGTCCAGGTTTAGTCCAGGTTGAGTCTAGGTTTAGTCTAGGTTTAGTCCAGGTTTAGTTCAGGTTTAGTCTCATATTAGTCCAGGTTTAGTCCAGGTTGAGTCTAGGTTTAGTCTCATATTAGTCCAGGTCGAGTCCAGGTTGAGTCCAGGTTTAGTCCAGGTTGAGTCCAGGTTTAGTCCAGGTTTAGTCCAGGTTCAGTCCAGGTTTAGTCCAGGTTCAGTCTAGGTTTAGTCCAGGTTTAGTCCAGGTTTAGTCTCATATTAGTCCAGGTCGAGTCCAGGTTGAGTCCAGGTTTAGTCCAGGTTTAGTCCAGGTTGAGTCTAGGTTTAGTCCAGGTTTAGTCCAGGTTTAGTCCAGGTTTAGTCCAGGTTTAGTACAGGTTTAGTCCAGGTTTAGTCTCATATTAGTCCTGATTTAGTCCAGGTTAAGTCCAGGTTTAGTCCAGGTTCAGTCTAGGTTTAGTACAGGTTTAGTACAGGTTTAGTCCAGTTTTGTTAACGCGCTCGTGAAACGTTCGCTGAAAATTATATTAACGACAAAAACTCATTTTAACACTGACGGTTGTTTAGCTTTAGGGACAAATGTGTTTTTGGACGGATCGGTGCTGCTCGTAGCTCGAGACGACGTGGTGCTTCCTGTGTCGCGACGTCATAACGACGTTTGAGATCTTTAACTTTCAATCTGCCTCGTCAAAACCGAAGAACAGAAATCTGCACTTGTCATTTATGATGTGACGAGCTGAATGTCGTTTTCAGTGACGTGATCGCAGATTTCTGTAATCCCGTTTTGCCTGGTCAAAACTGAACTGCAGATTTCTGTCGTTTTGTCCAGTCAAAATTACGTTACAGATTTCTCAAATGACAATTTCCACTGTCCAGAATTAAATTACGCCCAGTTGGAAAGACGTTGTTGATATCGAAAGTGTTGATTCCAGATAGTCGAACTGAGTGTTTCAATGTTAAAACAGTTTGCCATATTTCACCTCGTCAAAACTTTATTTAAAGCCCCAGTGTGTAGGATTCGTGGCGCATAGGTGGATGGTGCTATTGCACTTTCTGTTTTAGCTACGGCAGACCTCGAGGGTCACCCGGGCGCTCGCACGAGCCACGCGCCGCTACTGTATAAATCAGGGATGAAAGTGGCCAATTATGAAAAAAGCGGAACGTCAAGACCCCCCCCCCCCCCGCGGGAAAATTTTAAATTACTGAAATTTGGATTTCTATATGCTATATGTTAGCAATAAAGTAAAAGTGTACATAAAAGTACAACAAAAAAAACACATTTTATTAACAGGTAGGTATATAGTATACAGTGCCGTGAAAAAGTATTTGCCCCCTTCCTGATTTCTGTGTTTTTTGCATATTTATCACTCAAAACATTGTCAGATCATCAAACCAATTTTAATATCACACAGAAACAACCCAAGGAAAGACAAAATTCAGTTTTTGAATGATGATTCCATTTATTAGTGCACAAAAAAAATCTAAACCTATCTGGCCCTATGTGAAAAAGTAATTGCCCCCTTAATCTAATAGCCAGTTGAGCCTCCTTTGACAGCAATAACTGTAACCAAACGTTTGCGATAATTGGTGATGAGTCTTTCACACCGCTGGGGAGGGATTTTGGCCCACTCTTCTATGCAGAATTGTTTCAATTCTGCCATATTGCACGGTTTTCTTGTATGAACTGCCCGTTTAAGGTCACACCACAGCATCTCAATCGGATTTAAATCCGGACTTTGACTTGGCCACTCCAAAACCTTAATTTTGTTTTCTTTGAGCCATTCAGAGGTGGACTTGCTGGTGTGTTTTGGATCATTGTCCTGTTGCATGATCCAAGAGCGCTTGAGTTTGAGGGCACGAACTGATGGCCGGACATTCTCCTTCAGGATCTTCTGGTAAACAGCAGAATTCATTTTTCCGTCAATCACAGCAAGTTGTCCTGGTCCTGAGGCAGCAAAGCAGGCCCAGACCATCACACTCCCACCACCATGCTTTACTGTGGGCACCATGTTCTTTTTATCAAATGCTGTGCCATTTTTACGCCAGATGAAACGGGCTGCAGACCTTCCAAAAAGTTCAATTTTAGACTCATCGGTCCACAAAATGTTTCTCCAAAAGTCTTGAGGGTCATCAAGGTGCTTTTTGGCAAAGGTGAGACGAGCCTTTGTGTTCTTTTGTGAAAGCAGTGGTTTTCTCCTGGGAACTCTTCCATGGATGCCATTTTTGGCCAGTGTTTTTCTAATGGTGGAGTCATGAACACTGACCTTAACTGAGGCCAACGAGGCCTGTAGTTCTTTCGATGTGCGTCTAGGTTCTTTTGTGACTTCCTGAATGAGCCGTCGTCGCACTCTTGGAGTAATCTTAGTTGGTCGACCACTCCTGGGAAGGGTTGCAACTGTTCCCAGTTTCCTCCATTTTTGAATAATGGCTCTGACAGTGGTTCGCTGGAGCCCCAGAGCTTTGGGAATGGCTTTGTAACCTTTTCCTGAATTATAGACTTCTATCACTTTTTTTCTCATTTGTTCTTGAATTTCTTTGGATCGTGGCATGATGTGTTTGTTCTTGAGATGTTGTAGCCAACTTCACTTTGTTTGACAGGAACTATTTAAGTGATTTCTTGATTCAACACAGGTGGTGACAATCAGGTGTGGGTGTGGCATGTAGAACTGAACTAAGTTTTCTCAAAACTGTGGTTAGTCACAGTTAGTTTGTGATTTAACAAGGGGGGGCAATTACTTTTTCACATAGCCTCCTGACTACCAGAGAAAAAAATGTATTCCAATTTTTTATTTTTTTGGTTTCCCCAGTTATTTAGAGGACAATGACTACACTGAAAACTTTTTTTTTCTTTTTCAAGTTTTTATTTGAAAAATACAGCATATCCACTGTAGTGTACATCGGAACTTTATTGACGTACAAATTTAACAATTTCCATACAATTCAACTCCATAGACAGTAAGTGAACTTGGGATTTATGTCCCTCAGCAACCTCAATACAGATCTGTAGTGCATTTATTTTGGAACATTGAACTTTGAACTTTTTCTTGTTTACTTTGTGTGATATTTGAGGAAGCAATTCCCCTTTTTTGAAACACACAGAAAAATTTGGCACTTAGTGCACATCACGTAGGTTTTGCTGTTACAGCCAGATCTACGACACCTTGATGCATGTGGTTCATCCACCATTTTTGCGAGATGTAGCGCTCCATAGTGTCTCAGGGCTTTGTTTGGCTGAGGTTTCCACTTTTGACGTGGAGGGGTGTAGTCACCATCACTCTCTTCACTCTCATCCAAGATTCCTCCTTGGGCTTGACTTATCATTGACTCACCAAGAACAAGTTTGAAATCCAGGAACTTCAGTGGTTTCTTGCCCAGAAGCTGACAGTCTGCTTTGTATTGTAGCCATGCATTGCTGATTGCGACATCAAAGAAGTGGAAAATTACTCGGACTGTCCATTTCCGAGTACGAGAGGCCATCTTGTAGAAACTAAGCATCCTGTCAGCAAGATCCACACCACCCATGTTGTTGTTGTACTCAGCAATTGACACTGGTCTTGAAACTTGGACAAACCTTTTTTCTTTCTTGGACCATCTTCTGCATAAGTCCTGAGGCTCAATGCCGTAGGCAGAGGAGCACATAACCACTGGCTTGTTGTCAAACCATTTAATGATCGCAAGTTCAGGACTTCTTCTGACCACCATCTCAGTTGCTCCTCTTCCTTTCTTTTTGATAGCCCGATCTTCTATTATTTTGCAATCCCTGGGGATTCTGTTTTTCATTATAGTCCCAGTGCCTGCAAGCCCTTTCTCTGCCAGGATGTCTAGAAGTTTGACTGTAGTGAAGTACCTGTCAAAGAACAGGTGAGAACTTCTGGGAACAGACTCAGCCAAATGAAGAACTGCTTGTTCTCCAATGCCCTGTCCTGCAGTGACATTGAAAGTGGTCTTCCCCTGGTAGACAACAAAGTCTAAAATAATCCCGCTTGGTGTAGCCAGAACAAACACCTTCAAGCCGGTTGGATGTGGTTTTCCTGGTACATGTTGGCGAATTGGACAGCGGCCAGTAAATGGAATCATTTGCTCATCGATTGACATTTTGCCTGTTCTAGGCTGTCTCAGACATCCCTGCCTCACTTTATCCAGAATTGGCCTAACCTTCCACAAAATGTCTCTTTCTTTTTCCTCCTCAGACACATCAAGATCAATGACAAGCTTAATAGAACTCCTAAGTTTGTAGAACCGATTTCTGGTCATGGATTCTGCTACTATTTGAACTCTGGTCTTTGAAGCCCAATACATTTGAATGTTTGGATAACCCAAACAGGCCATGTAGATGGAGCACCCAAAGAAAGTCTTCAACTCTTCAGGGGTAGTGTTTAGTGATGTTCCAGAATTAAGTACTTGACGTTGGTTTGTGCACATTGCCATTTTTTCAAACACAGAGTCATCAATGTACTGTTCAAAATAACAAAGTGGGGTCCAGTTTTGGCGTGTTGTGGCATCACTGCTTAGAATAATTGGAACATCATCCAGTTGGGGGTTGAATCTTAAGGAAAACAATAAAAAAAAAAGTCAGTCTTTTCATTTTAAAGATTACACTCATTGTTATAGTAAACTATTACAAAACTGAATTATTCTGAATAGTTTTTTTTTTTTTTTTTTTCCAAAATGATTTGAATGAAATAAATATATAAAATACATTGTAAAATACATAATACTAAGAGAGGACAAAGTCAAGATGTACATTGTAGTCTTGCTCCAGAGTGGACGGCGACTGGACACTGACTCTTCTTCCTCTGCTTGTCCTGTTTCAACCTCATCCTCAGAGCTCTCTGATTCCTCTGCCTCTCCCTCAAACAGTGGATCTTGGTCATCATCATCAGACAACTCAATATCTGAGTTTTCTCCCACAATTTGTAGAAATATTCTCTCTGCTTCTGACCTAGAACCAATTCCTTCAAATTTGAAAAAATAAATACATGACTCCAAATGTCCACTTCGTAGGACATGTGTTAAACACTCAAATTTCATTGTAAAATATTGTTACTTTACTTCAAACATGGTTTTAATGTGTTAATTAGACATTCATAAAAAATATAACAATGCAACTTTTATCAAAAATTTGCTTTAAAAAAAGGTATACCACTTACTGTTCTTTTTTCCATAAAATGTGGCTGTATTGATGGCAGACATTTTCCTTGAGAAGAAGGAGGGTCTTTTCAAAGCTCCACCCTTATAAGTTTGGTCTCATTTGAAAGCTCTGAATGTCCTCTTTAGATCACAGAAGGAGTTGGTTAGGTAATGTGCAGGGGGTTGGAAATATTTTAGAAAAGAAATGTCCACTAGCGAGGACAAATATGAACTATGGGTAGTCAGGAGGATAGGGCCAGATAGGTTTAGATTTTTTTTGTGCACTAATAAATGGAATCATCATTCAAAAACTGAATTTTGTCTTTCCTTGGGTTGTTTCTGTGTGATATTAAAATTGGTTTGATGATCTGACAATGTTTTGAGTGATAAATATGCAAAAAACACAGAAATCAGGAAGGGGGCAAATACTTTTTCACGGCACTGTATATTGGATTTGTTTTTGCTTTGCACTTCGTCTAATCAGAGGCATTGAGGAGCTTATGCGCGCTAAAAGGCGCAGGTGAAAAAGCGAGGAGCGACGCGTTAAGTGAGGCACGGGCAGGTAGGATGAGGTATATAGGATGTTTTATAAAGTTTAACCTGTGTACACGTAATGGTACACGCTGTTGTGAAAGAGCTGCGCTCACTCGCTCGGTCCGCGGCTCCAGACACGAGCTCGCGCGGCCCGCAGTTTAATACGAAGTTTAATACGAGACACACGTACTTTTGTTCTGAATACGGGACGATTTTGTTTTTCAAGGGACGGTTGGCGACCCTAAACACAACTATACATATATATACACCCAAAATCTTTCGCAACGAATTTGCACAGATATTTAAAAAAAAAAAAAAAATTACCCCACGGCTAAAAAAAAGCAGAGATCCGCTAAAAAACTGAACTCTTTCATCCCTGATAAATAAAACGCGGTCCCGTTTTTTTTTTCTTTCCTCATGAAAACACACATTCCCGATCATGTACCATGACACTCTACACATCAAATGAAACCTTACAGTCTCCTCTTTTTGACTATGCAATTCATTTCCCTGCACAACAATCACTCCCCGAGCACATGGGGCTTTTATACGGAAAAGCACAAAACAAGGTTTGTTACTTAGCTTACCTTTGAAGGCTTTGCACAGGTCAAACTCTGTATTTCACCATAAACTTGGTCTCAATCTGTCCGTAAGGATCCAGCGAATAAAATCCAGTAAAACAATTTAGTCCAAAACACGTGTTAGATCCATTACGACGTCTGATCCGGCAGCATGCTTGTGTTGTTTACCCAAAACCACGAGCCTTGCCAAAGGCGAAGGCGGAGCCCAAATGTCCTTCTGCGGCTCTCGTATTCAAAATGGCTGCCTCTGCATGGGGAAGATCCCCCTTTTATGTGACTATATCTAAGTCCAAAAGAATACTTTGATTTCATGATGGAAGTGAAAAGGCTTGGAAAACACTGTATTTTTGAATGGGTATCTTCAATTTCTGTAATTAACGGGTAAAAATCTTACACACTGTCCCTTTAAGACGTCTGAAAAGGAACATGTCGATATCTTGAACTGAGGTGAATTAAAGGTTTCTTGAACTGGAGTTATAGTCGATATCTCAAACTGGAATTACAGATATCTATAATTCAGTTGTGGATATCTATAATTCCCAGAGTCGATTTCTGGAACTGAATTGTAGATATTATAGATAATGATGAACCCCAAACAAATGAACGGCAAAAGTGACGTCATTTGCCCGAGGAAGAATGTCTTTGCAGATATCCGAAATGTTCTTTTTGACTGGGCGAAACTGAGTCAGAGAAATCTGCAGCACAAATCCAGCCGAGGGTTTAAATGTTAAAACGGCTCGTCATAAAGATCTGAATATGGAATTAGGACGTGCGGTTCAGAGTTAAATGTCAGATGTGGAGAGCTGACAGAATTCACAGCGGCAGCTTCAGAACGGTCTGTTTCAGTCTAGGGCCCAGCTCCATCTGCTGGTCACTCCGAGTAACTCCAGGAACAAGAAAACTGCTTCACGGTAGGTTGGCTCTAAATTTAGGCAGTCAACAAAGTGGAAGAGAGAGTGAAGTTTCATTTTCTACAGAAACAAGCCGACTCAAAAACTGGGTCAAATAACGGGACATGAATAATTATAAATCACAATATAATGCTGGTTTTGCTGTGGGTTTTTTGCAAGTATTTTTTTAAGTTTCTGCATTTTTTATGATTCTAAATGTTTTATGTTTCAACATTTTTTACGTTTTTACATTTTTTTATGTTTCGAAATTATGCGTGGTGCAGCTCTGTAGAGGTTCGGTTTGAGTTATCCATAGGCATATTTTCGTTGCTTTAAAGGAAAAGTAACGTTTTTTTACAATCTGAGCCTTCTTTCGGCAATAAAACAAGTAGTTTTACTCACCCATAGCAGTTTGGTGTCAATTGGAGCAGTATCGCAGAACTTATGTTGAGCCGTTCTGTTCTACTAATGATCCCGTATCCGTTAGCGTGAGTGCTCGGGGCATTACTTTGCAGTGTCCAAATAACACAAACTTTAGCACTTTTCAAATCACAGAAGATCGCTGTGTCAGGGTAGACTTTTAGTAGATTCCCAAACGGCCTGAAACCCGATATGCAGCTATAGTTTCATTTGATGACGTCATCAGAGAGGACAGTGCGCATGCGTGAACTCAGCTGTTTTGTAAACACCGCTAGTCCGAAAGAAGCTAACACCGCTCTGAACTTTACTTTTCTGTTGCGATATCGGGTTTCAGGCCGTTTTGGAATCTACTAAAAGTCTACCCTGACACAGCGATCTTCTGTGATTTGAAAAGTGCTAAAGTTTGTGTTATTTGGAGACCGCAAAGTAATGCCCCGAGCACTCACGCTAACGGATACGGGATCATTAGTAGAACAGAACGGCTCAACATAAGTTCTGCGATACTGCTCCAATTGACACCAAACTGCTATGGGTGAGTAAAACTACTTGTTTTATTGCCGAAAGAAGGCTCAGATTATTTAAAAAATGTTACTTTTCCTTTAAAAGGCGCGCTGTGGAACTGTTCTGGTGGAGGGTCCGCTACCTGCTTCACGTTCTTGCTTTGCTGTGCACCTTTAAATATTTCCATCTGGCATTTATTCATTACGGGTGTTTCTGTTGCTCAAAAATACAAGAATTCCTTCTGGGAACAGCGATAGATGTTAGAGCAGGCATGGGCAAACTACGGCCCGGGGGCCATATGCGGCCCATTAAGCTTCTTAATCCGGCCCACCAAACTTGAAGAAATTATATTAATAAACCTTGTTAATGTCTTTAAGTTTCAATTTCCCTGCAATTCTGGTGTTTTCCAGTAGCTGGCGCACTACATACATTGACCTTTGTTGAGGCGTTTTGCTCCACGTTTGTGCTTTACTCTTTGATCCCTCAGCCTCCTGTAAAGACGAGCAGAGCTAAGAAAAGAAAAGTGGACAGAGAATGTCGAGTGTTTAATAAAGAGTGGACAAGTTAATATTTTTTCACCGAATATTTATCAGCTGCTGTGTGCCTGATATGCCAAGAGACTGTAGCGGTTTTTAAAGAATATAATATCAGCCGTCACTTTGCCACAAAACTGTCAACAAAAGAACGAAAGAATCTGAAGGAGAACAGAACTTTCAGTGCTTTAAAATAGTAACTGTTAGTAATAAAAGAAGAAATTCAATTTGTCAACTGGACAAACGTTTCGCCGCTCCTCCGAGAGGCTTCGTCAGTTCTAATCAGAATGCTGGTAAGACACTTGCTTATATCTTGCTGCAGGGAGGAGCTAACTAGCTAACTACTTTCCAAAACTATCTCATTGGTTTCAGTCTAGACGCCAGAGAAACAAAAGACTGAAACCAATGAGATAGTTTCGGAAAGTAGTTAGTTAGTTAGTAGTTAGTTAGTATGTCTCCTACACAGAAGGAAGTTGGTCGACGTGAGTTCAATACGTCGCAGATGACTGGTCAAAATTAGTAAAAATTGCGGGAAAGTTGCGGTGATTGGTCAAAATTGCAACACCGCCCTGAATTCACGGGGATTGGCTGAAGTTGCGTTGAAGTTGTAAATCGCAACATCGTGAATTCCTGGAGGGTCTGCATACTGCACAACGCACTTTTTTGACCCTCCAAAATGAGCCAATCTGAAGTCCGAGCAAACGTTAAATTTCAAACAAAACTTCAGTGGAAACCTAAAGAAATTATTGAAGCTTTGCACAATGTTTATGGATGTTTTTTTTTTTTTTTTTCTATTTCCAAAGTTGAAGCAACATTTAAAAGGAACAAGATTTCAGTCCGTACTTGAAGCGAAGAGGGAGGTTGTGACCTGGTCGACTTGACAAGCTCCAGAATTCTATCGAGAAGGAATTTTTGGGTGGAAACGTCGCTCGCAGAAGTGTACTGACTTTGGTGGATGTTATGTAGAAAAATAATTTTGTTACTTTCAAAAATAAAGTTGTTTTTTAATTTGTCTTAGAACTTTTTGAATGACCCAACAACTGCCTTTGTAATAAACTGTTTAAATTGTAAAGAGACTTTATGGACACCCTGTATATTTTAGAACATTCTAGACAAGGCCACTAGAAATGTTACGCAGTGCAGCTTTAATCGTGACTTATTTCAGAATCGGTATATTTTCAGAGTAAGTTATGTTCAGAAAAATCATAAAATAAAATCTGTGTACAGAGTTAAACCCGGTGTATTTCAGAAAATGCATTTTTTTTCACCAAACTGAGCTGCTGATTGACGATCTTATCAAATTAAAGCTTTTTTTTTCACCGTAATGAATGTGAAAATAGAATCCAGTTTTCAGTCAGAAAATACAAAATGGATTTAAAGAGCGCATTTTCATTTTCCTGTGGTCAGTCCGAGCGTTCGTGGTCCTGTTCAGGAGTTTGATTTTCAACAAAAAGGTCCGAGTGACAAGAGATGATCAATTTTTCCATTTGATTTTGAATTTTAAACACTGCTCAATTTCTCACTTTGAAATTTTTAACTCTGAAAAGCATGTTTGAATTATTTTTATTCTGAATTTGAGTTGCTTTAAGTCTACTTTTTTACTATGTTTCAAATAAATAAATAAATTAAAAAAAAAAAATCAAGCTCTCAAATTCAAAAGTCAAAATTCAGAGCAGCAAAGATCCAAGATGCCAAGGCAGAAGCAATGTGTGCTGTGTGAGTGCAGAATAATTAGTATCAAGTTAAAGGTCCCATGGCATGAAATTTTCACTTTCTGAGGTTTTTGAATGTTAATGTGAGCTCCCCTACACTGTTTAGGGCCCCCCATGGCTAAAAGTTGTGAAATGTCTAAACTGAGCATTTGCGATCCTTTTCTGCGTTAGAAAAAATCAGAGCTCAAACGGGCGATTTTGAACAAGGAAACTTATTGACGTCAGATTGAAAAAAGAAATGCAAATGCAGTTCCACCCCCGTCTGTCTGTACTCAGCGTCTCTGTAAATCACGCCCAGAGAGTTTGGACTGCGAATGCGCTAGGCAATGTGAAATGTGTTTTTTTATTTGCCTGGAGGCACGTCCGAGTGTTTCTAGGCTCGGAAGTCCTTTATCTGAGCCTCTGGACCTTTGAACAGCAGTGGTTTAATTTTATTTTCTGTGGAAATGTGTTTATTTTTCAATGGAACGCTTCAAATCTCTCCCCCCGTGCAAAAAATGGATCAGCTGAGAGCTCTGAGCAGAGAGTTTGGCCACGCCCCCATCCTCTACTATAGGCCATCTCTTTTCTCCTCATTTGCATTCAAGCAACAACGCCCATAATGGAGTGTTCAGAGAGAGAAAAATTACTCTTTCTCATCTTATCTCTGTTTCTCATGCACTGAGTGTTGATTTTGAAGGATTCATTTACAGTATTAGGGAACCATTAAGGAGCCATATAAAAGCATCAAGAAGTACCATGTCATGGGATCTTTAAATATAAAGTTATATGGAAGATAATTTGTTCCATTAAATTTTGAATTTTAAATACCGTTGAATTTCTCACTTTGAATTTTTTAACTCTGAAAAGAATGTTTTTAGTTGCTGAAATTTGTACTTTTTCAATTTGTATTAAAAAAAATTCACCTTTTAAATATTCAGCACAAATATTTTCAAACCCATAAATTCAACAGTTAAAATTCAGAGTGTAAAATTAGCAGCGAAGATCCAAGACGCCAAGGCAGAAGCAATCGATCCTGTGTGAGGAGGACAGAGGCTGTTTCCTAATGGTTCTCATCTGGGGGCGAGGTTTACACTTAACCAAAGAGATTAGGCCATTTCTGACCAATCAGATCGCTGCACTGCACCATTTCCTGTTTGTTACCAAGTTAGATCGGATCACACAGGATCGATTGCTTTTGCCTTTTGTAAATTTTTTTCATTGCAAATTTTATACTCTGAATTTTGACTGTTGAATTTGAGTGCTGGGAAATATTTGTTCTGAACATTTAAAATATTTTATTTAATTTTTTTAAACACTTTGAAAATGTACACTTAAAATTTCAGCAACTAGAATTTAGACACTTTATTGATCCACAAGGGAAATAACTTAAAAAAGGGAGATTACTAAAATTCTGAATAAAAATAATCCAAATATGTTTTTTCAGAGTTAAAAATTCAAAGTGAGAAATTAAGCGCCATTTAAAATTCAAAATCTGATGAAATAAATTATCTTCCTTACATGACTAACTGAAAAACTGATGTTTATGTGTGGGAGATTTAACAGACATAACAGTGCCTAAAGTTAGCATCACACCCCCGTAGTATGTTGACGACTCCTGCTGCAAAGACGTACAGATGTTCGGAATTCAATAACAGCCACAGACAGCTCCTCTTTACTTTGTTCTTTATTACACATTAAATAGGAGTGGTGAGATTCATGGCAAAAAATAGACTCATTTGAGATGGGGTCACCACTGCACGGCGCCCCCTGCAGGTGAGCGGTCAGTCGTTCACGTCCCTCGACCTGAACACCACCACAATCACGAAGAGGAGCCGCCTCCTTTAAAAAGCAACATCATTTAGACACACACACACCAGCCAAACATGAAGCACGTTTTACAAAATCTGCACCGGAGTTCGGGATCGCAACTGTACAAAGGCCGTGAAAATACGATCAGGTAGAAACTCTTCAGACGTGACCCGAACGCTGTTGGCACGAGAGAAAACGGGGACATGGAGATAGGACGTCAGTGAAGTTAAAAGGTCCGATATTACGCAAAACGGACTCTTGTCTTGAGCTTTAAGTCATGTTCTCATGTCGTTTCCTCCTCAGAAACAGCTGGAGTTCTGGTTTGTTTCGTTCACATGTTTGAGGAAGTCTTTATTATTCGTCCGTCTACATCTCTAAAAATCTCAAAACGCTCTGCTCCAACTTGTGATGTCATGAAATGGTAGTTTAAATTTTTTTTTTTTATGTTAAAGGAAAAGTAATGTTTTTTACAATCTGAGCCTTCTTTCGGCAATAAAACAAGTAGTTTTACTCACCCATAGCACTTTGGTGTCATTTGGAGCAGTTTTGTAGAAGTTATGTTGTAGCGTATCCGTTAGCGTGAGTGCTCGGGGCACTGATTTGCGGTTTCCAAATAACACAAACTTTAGCACTTTTCAAATCACAGAAGATCGCTGTGTCAGCGTAGACTTTTAGTGGATTTCCAAACGGCCTGAAACCCGATATCGCAACAGAAAAGTAAAGTTCAGAGCGGTGTTAGCTTCTTTCGGACTAGCGGTGTTTACAAAACAGCTGAGTTCATGCATGCGCACTGTCCTCTATGATGACGTCATCAAATGAAACTATAGCTGCATATCGGGTTTCAGGCCGTTTTGGAATCCACTAAAAGTCTACCCTGACACAGCGATCTTCTGTGATTTGAAAAGTGCTAAAGTTTGTGTTATTTGGACACCGCAAAGTAATGCCCCGAGCACTCAAGTTAATGGATACGGCTACAACAAAACTTCTACGAAACTGCTCCAAATTACACCAAACTGCTATGGGTGAGTAAAACTACTTGTTTTATTGTCGAAAGAAGGCTCAGATTGTAAAAAAAAACGTTACTTTTCCTTTAATCTGTATGCCTTCCCCTTCAACAGTGTTGTGAGATTAACACGGACTCACCCATGACGGCGTGATCTGGTCCCGGTAACGTAGCTCAAACGTATTTCCGCCAAGTTCGCGGGGACATTTAATAAAGCTTGTACAGTCATACCTCACCTTACGAAAGACCCAACTAACAAATAATCCAAGTTACGAAACACATTTACGTACATTTTTTGTCTCTAAATACGAAAGAAAATTCAAGTTACGAAACGCAAAATCTCAAAAATTCAAATAATGCGCGCTCGGCTTCACACCGCCCGAATCCCCCGAAACGTAAATACACTTGTAGCATTCTGGATTTTGTTCATCTCCATGATACCCATGATGCTTTTCGTGTGCCTTCGACCCTCGTTCGTCACGGAGTTCTAACACACGTAAAGGACAGAGTTACTGTTGTTTCGTGAGTTTTTCCAGTGTGCTCATTGCAACTTTATTCTTCGTTATTCATCATGGGCCCCAAGAAAGTGATTCCCAGTGCGCGTGAAAAGAAGAAGCGGGCTTAGGAAGGGTTGAGGAACGAACGGGGCCTTGGAACGAATCAGGCCTTTTACATTTACATTGCGACTCAACTTAAATTCACGTTACAAAACCCCTTCTGGAACAAATAAATTTCGTAAGGTGAGGTATGACTGTTTTTCTTCTCAAAACAAAACATTTGTCCAAAAAGTGATACATTTGCGTCCCAAACAGTTGTCCGCTAAAAATCCAGCAGCGTATTTCGCATTCGCATATTTTCACTCGATTTGTATCACTGCTGTATTAGCCTGTTAACTTTTAGCGGAAGTGTACGGCGACGTCCCCCGTAAGCGGATGTTTACAAGTGAACAGGCTGATAGAGCTAACGTGGGCGCAGTGATACGAATCTAGAGACAATACGCGAATGCGAAATACGCTCCTGGGTTTTTAGCGGACAACCGTTTGGGACGCAAATATATCACTTTTGGTTTGAGAAGAAAAACAAGCTTTAACTGTCCCCGCGAACTTACCAGAACTACGTTAACGAGCTACGTTACCGGAGGAGAACTGGGACCAGAAAAAAAACTATCCCTTTAAGGCCCCGTTTACACGTTCACTGGTATTTTTTCATTTCCCCTCGTTTGTACCAATCTTTTACCTAAACGGCGAATTTGCCTCTGAAAACGAATCTTTCTAAAAATTCCAGCTAGAGTGGAGAGTCTGGAAAACTACGGTTTCGTGTTTGCGCGGAAAGTGAGATATTGAGAATTTAGGCAGCTGACGCACCAAAAGTGTGATTCTGATTGGCTTGCAGAGCGTTCGTTTTCAGAGGCGAATTCGCCGTTTGTGCGTAAAAGATGGGTACAAACGAAGGGAAATGTCTCAGTTTTTAAAAATCCCAGTGTACGTGTAAACAAGGCCTTATTTTGGAAAACAGAGGGAGAGAAATATTTCTTTTTCTACGTGAACAGCTCCTTTTACCTTCAGTTCAGTTGGACATTGGATGATTTCAGCTCTGGAATTGCCAAAACACTGAATCTTTTGGCAATTCCTGAGCTGAAATCATCCAGTTCCTGTATGACCACATGACATCACAAGGTGGAACAGAGCGTTTCCAGTTTGAGAGCCGAAATACGCAGGGTTTGTTTTGTTTCATTCACACGTTTAACACAAAACTCCAGCTCTGTTTGTGGGGAACATCGAGCAGAGTAAGATAAGCCCCCTTAAAAAGAGATTTCCATTTATTTTTCCCGTTTCTACTTCATAAAAAAATGGAAGTCAACATAACCTACAAATTAGCATGGACTGTTTTGGGAATATTCCATGATGTCTCTTTACACACGTCACTGTTGTTTCACTACGGTCTAATTTAGCACCTAATGCAAAGAAAAGGCAAAAGTCCCCTGGGAAACTGGTCAGAAGGAAATGAGCCGTTTAACCGGAAAGAAGAAGTCATTTAAAAACATCTGAAACTAAAACGAAATGGCGGTTTATAAGCTCATTTATTAGCCTCAAGTTGGAGCGTCACCTGAACCGACTGTGGCCCGTTTAACATCAGTTCAAATGTGTGTTCAAATGCCGTTTACATTTATTTTTTTTATTACAAATACAGCTTCTGAACCCTTTTTCACAAAAATCTTAAATGTTATACCATCATTAAAAACAGTTAAAGACAATAAATCAGCTTTTGTTATTGGTAATTAATTTCAGATTTCAAGACAATTCCATGAACTCTCAAACGAAGAGGATAATCAGCTATCATCAATTATGAAAAATCCTAAAGAAGTCTCTGGTTTTAAAAGGGGCATTGGGTAACTTTTCCGGTGGAGGGTCCGTCAAATGTCTTTTCCTTGAAGATTTGTCATTATTGCTTTGTCTGGAATGTTTCACAGTATGCCAGGAACGGTATTAAACCCTTCTATCTTCAAGGAGACCAAACCAGACCAAGTTCCAGGTCAGATCTGTGGAGAGGCGCCCCACTCACAGTCAGAATGTCTGTTTTTCTAGGTGATTTTGAGCTCTAAAACCACCTGTAATTGAATAAATGTAAAGTAGAGCTGTTTAACGTCACACGGTGGAGCATGGGGTCTTCCAAGCAGCTCGCCGAGGGATTTCGGAATGATTCCATTGTGCTGAATAACAGAAAACTGGTTAATTACACGCCTATTACCATTGTAAACATATAATTTTGAAGCCCAACTTTGTGCACTAAGAAATGGACAATGGTTTATGTTTTATAGGCGTCTAAATGTTCCCAAAGGCTTGCCGTCTTTCTATAAACGTCTCGATAAAATAAGCAGTTCTCTGGCTGGCATTTTTGTTTTGTACAGGTAGCACACCGGTGGAAAAAGGTTGGAGACCCCCGCCGTGGAACATTCCAAGCAGAGAAACGACACACCTGTAGAAAGAAGAAGGTAACGGACCCTCCAACCAGAAAAGTTGCACGACGCACCTTTAAACCCCGCAGTTACCGTCCTCTCCGCAGGTAACTGACAATATTTCGCAGTCCAGACGCTGTTGTAGTCTGGAACTACACGTAAGAACTAAAACAGAAGACATCCCCACATGAAAACACAGAGTTAAGAAGAACCCGGATGGTTTCGGGGTTTGGACAGCAGTCGCATGCAGACTAGAAAAGACAGAACTAAGTCACAAGAAGAAGAGGTCGTTCACATCGGGAAGGGGGGGACATTACACAGTGGATCTCGTCTATCTCGTCCCAATCCTTTTCGGAATACATCGACAGGGTTATAAATTAGCTCTTTGGCACCCCGGTGATAACGAGGCCAGCGCGCCTCTTGTAGCGCTCAGGGGGAAGTTTGATCCGACTGAAACCATTTGCGGCTACAGCATTAAAATAGTAGAAAACGTCCAAAATAAAATGTTAGGATGAAGGCCACTGGCACTAAAATAAGCTTATGGAGTCCGGCTAGCAAATAACAAGGCTGTCAAAATGGATGCTTTGAAAGAGGCTAATAATTTAGTGTAATGTACAAAAATGTTGGGATTGGGAACTGTTCAGCGTGGGTTGTTTTGTTGTTTTTCCAGGGGGGCGATTCACATGAGCGTGCACTTTGTCTTGGACTTCTTCTTCTTCTTCTTGCCCTCCTTGCTCATTTTCTCCTTATGCTTCCGGATTTCTCGCACTAAAGTGTAGAAGGCGTCGTCCACTCCCTGAAACGAAGGACAAAAAAACAAGGAAATTACAGCCGGGTTATTATTTCAGCGAGCCAGCTACAGCGCATTTGCATTTAAATGAGGTTTTGGGTTTTCAAAAATGCCTGAAAAAGGTCAGAACACAATGCAGCCGCTCCGGTCTGGGCTATTGCACTGTTGTTTTTTTTCCCCCACTTCAATTTTATCTGAAGCGATTCTGTGAAATTAAAAACATAAAAAATTATCAGAATAACCCAGAGGTGTGGACTCAAATTGGTGTTTAACATTCAAGTACTGGAATGGAAGTTTTAAATATAAATCAACCGAAGTAGCACATTAGATAAAAGGTTTTTAACACTGAAAAAAGCCCAGATTTCTCCATTTTCTGATGTTCTAATGTCGTTTCCTCATCACAAACAGACCTGGAGTTGTGTTTTGTTTCATTCACGCATGTTTAACACACAAAGCTGCAGATTTAGGCTGAGTTCTTCTCTCAAAATAGAATAAAAAACACTCTGCTCCACCTTGTTATGTCCTGTGGTAATACAGGAAGTATTACACACCTTCACTAGAATCATTTCAGCCCTGGAATTGGCTCTATTCACGTTTACAAAACCGTCACATGTTTGGAAACATGCGGATGGCGACTCCCTTTGGGCTCTGTTGGCGATAGGAACTCTGGGAAAACTGAGAAAATGGCCCAGTTTTCTTCATCTACATGCCATTGTATTAATTCTTTTTTGCTTTTATAAATTTCTTTGTGTATTATAATTTGTCTAATTTGATAAAGAATTTTAAAAAAAGATGTCACAGTAGCGCAACGTTATGTTCGGCAGATCGACAGTTCCGACCAGCTGCCTGTGAGTGAAATCGAAGACGCGATCAGAGTCCCGTCCCCCGTGGAAAGCATCGGCAGGTTTGCGTGAAGAGTCCCTCAGTCGTCCAGGTAGAATCCATGATAAAAGGAGAAGTTCAATTTGTCAACTGGACAAAGTTTGTTTGGTCGAAAACGTTTCGCCGCTCATCCGAGAGGCTTCGTCAGTTCTGGTTCTAGTGCTGGTTAGACCCTGTTTATATCTCGCTGCAGGGAGGAGCTCACTACACTGAAATAGCTCTGAAACTATCTCAACTAATCTGTTTTTGTTTTTCGAATTTTCGAATACATCTTCACCTAGAAGCCACGGGCCATTCGTTTGAGGACAGTGAGGTTCAGATCTTAGCCAGGGAAAAGAACTGGTTTGAGAGGGGAGTTAAGGAGGCTATTTTTGTCAAAAAGAGAATCCGTCGTTAAACAGAAATGGGGGAGTTAGACATAACTTGTCTCCCATTTATAATTCGATTCTCAAACCAAGTCAAAACAGACAAAAGAAAAGCCAGGGTCAGAGGAGACGGTCGTTAGGTTTGAATAGGGAGGCTAAACTAGACCCCAGAGAAATTCGAAAAACAAAAGATACAGATTAGTTGAGATAGTTTCAGAGCTATTTCAGTGTAGTGAGCTCCTCCCTGCAGCGAGATATAAACAGGGTCTAACCAGCACTAGAATCAGAACTGACGAAGCCTCTCGGATGAGCGGCGAAACGTTTGACCAAACTTTGTCCAGTTGACAAATTGAATTTCTCCTTTTATCATCGGCATGTTTGCGAAGACGCCGCTGCTGCTGAATCCACGGTTTTATCACTTACGCCGGAAGTCGTCAGCCGCGCGTTTCCAAACATCTTCAGGTGACCGTGAAAAGGGGACTAAAAGGGGACTATTGCCAATCTCTACTGAACTAAAGGGTAAAGTTACGCTGGCTGACAAAAGTATTAAGACGATGGCATAATTTGTGATGCTGGGGGTACTGAGCCAACTTTTCAATGTATCAAGCATTATTTAAATGTGGTGTACTTAATACTATTTCATCGCATTTATTCAATTATTTGCATTATTATTTTCCAAGAAATATTTACTAATTCCCATTTGTTAACCTGCCTTGAAACTTGTACGCTTGTGTTGAAAGAGCATCAAGTTTTAGGTTGTTCACAATATTATATTTTGTAAAAGAAAGTTCTGTACTAGATTCTGTAAAAGATTTCCATTTCTCTGCACAAATTTGGACTTACAGAGGTCCCTCATCTTACGAAATGAATTCGTTCCAGAAGTGGTTTCGTAACATGAATTTTTCGTAAGTTGAGTAGCTATTTCAATGGAAAAAAGCCTGATCCGTTCCAAGGTTTTTTTTTTAAATAGTGTAACTTTGTGTTCTGCGTCCTGATTGGCTAAGAGACTAGACCAGGACTAAACGTGGAATAAACCAGGTCTAGACCAGAATTAAACCAGGTCTAAACCTGGACTGGACCTGGACCAAACCTGGACTGGACCAGGATTAAATTAACCAGTGAAGAGCCACACAGGGTGGCTCTTCACTGGTTTCGTGCGGCTTTTGCGTTCGTTTGTGCGTGTTCAGTTTGTGGCTCGGGCTGTGTGTTCGCCGCGGTTCTATCTCGTGCTCGCGGTGCTCCTGTCTCCGCGCTCCTTGCGTGTTCTGTGCTTGAGCCAAGAGGCCGAGAAAGGTGCTCTTTGAGCGGGGATAACAGCGGGGCGTGCATCTGAGCGTGCATTATTAGAATTTTTGAGATTTCGCGTTTCGTAACTTGAATTTTCTTTCGTATCTAGAGACCAAAATTTAACATGAAGGCGTTTCGTAACTTGGATTTTTCGTATGTAGGGTCTTTCGTAAGGTGAGGTACCACTGTATTGCTATTTTTGGGATATTTATGCCGTGAGTTTTCTGATCCGGCCCCTTTGGGATCAAAGTCAGTTGGATACGGCCCCCGGACCAGAATGAGTTCGACACCCCTGTCCTAATACTTTTGTCAGGCAGTGTAAGTGTTGACTTGAAAACTACCACTTCAATCAATCAAACATTATTTATAAAGCGCTTTTCATACAAAAGTGTAACACAAAGTGCCTTACAGTGGTTAAGGATTAGAAGATTGACTTTTTATTGATCTCACACAGGAGAAATCGTTTTCTACATTTGACCCGGGGATCAGCTCCATGATTTTGTTGTTTAGGTTTGGTCAGGACCTCAGCTGGAGGATTTTACCTGGTGCATGTTTTGGGTTGATGGGGGAAACCGGAGGAAACCCACCCAGACATGGGGAGAACATGCAAACTCCACACAGAAAGGCACAGGCGACCCGAACCTTCATGACATCACAAGGTGGAACAGAGAGTTTGGAGCTTTGGAGATGTAGACAGATGAATAATAAAGAGTTCCTCAAACATGTGAATGAAATGTTTTTGAGGAGGAAACGGCATCAGAACACGACTTAAAGCTCATAAGTAAGGATGGAACGAGATACAATTTCCACAAAACGAGACGTGTACCGAGTTTCAGTCCACGAAATCAAGACAAGACGATATTTTTGTCGTCATTGTAGCAGTGTTTTTTTGGTAACACAGCTTCTCAAGAAGAGCTACTCTGCAAAGTTAACCCATTTTTTCATCCAAGGCAAGTGTAAAAATGTAAGGAAAAACAGTTCTCATGAGAATTTTACTCGTGTGTGCACAGTGTTGTGGCAATTTTGTCTCGCAGGATCTTCTGGCACGAGATCTTGTACCATCCCTTGTCATAAAAGTCAATTTTGCGTAATATACAACCTTTAATACAGAATGGGATATTATCTAATCAACTTTTTACCACCCAAAACGTTCTTAAAGATACATAAACATTTGAAAATCCCCCCTTAAACCAGAACTGAATTTACTTCCAGCTAATTCTAAACCAGGTCCAACCCTTTATTTTAAAAAGGACAAGTAACGTTTTTACAATCTTGACCTTATTTCGGTGATAAAACCTCATTTAGGCTACGTTCACACTGCAGCCTAAAGTGACCCAGATCCGATTTATTCGCCTCTATGCGACCTGTATCTGATCTTCTAACGACAGTCTGAACGACACAGATCCGATTTTTTCAAATGCGACCCAGGCCACTTGGATATGTGGTCCTAAAACCGATAAATATCCGACCTTTTGACATGCGACTTCAGTCTGAACGGCCAGGTCGCGTTCATCCGAACTGCCCGTGTTTCCTCCAGTGAGAGTGGTACAAGTCGGCGCTCACAAATGTACACAAACGTTCTTCTCGTCATGCAAAAATAGTATATGAACTCCGTATCACTGAAGCGGCGAAGCACGTAGCAATCCCACCGCTCTTGTCTGCGACTCCGCACCAACACGTTCATTTCTACGGACGTTGCTGCCACTGCCCCACAAAACGCTGTGGCCAAAAACCTTCTCCTTCGTATCCTCCTTAAAACAAATAAGGTGTACATGTTTTGGCTCCGGTATGAAAGCAACTTTAGGCGACTTCCGTAAACATTGAGCGCGTTTGCTGCACGTGACCTCGTCGTGTTCACCAAGGCGCATGCGGGACACTTTTGGGGCGTTTAAAGTTCACACTGGAGATCAGATACAATTCGCATTTAATTGGAAATGTGAACGGCCTCGCAAAAAAAAAAAAAACGGATTTCACAAAAAAAAAAAAAAAAAATCGGAATTGAGCATTAAGCCCTGCAGTCTGAACGTAGCCTTGCTCGCCCAGTGTACTTTGGTGTCATTTGGAGTATTTCCGGAGATTTCGGAGTTGGGCGATATCCGTTTAACGCGAGTGGTCGGGGCACGATGTTGCAGTCACCAAATAACACAAACTTTCACTTTTCAAATGAGAAAAGTTCCATGTGTTAGTTTATGCTTTCGTTTGAGTCAAAAGTGGCCTGTAACCAGAGATCGTCATGGTTCAGATTGGATGACGTCATCAACGAGGACAGTGCGCATGCATGTATTAATTCCGCTACATTGCTTAGAAGACGCTCAGAACTTTTCTGTTGCGAGCGAGACATGGCTGAAGATTGGAACTTGGAGACTGAAAAGGACTTATGTGAGCACGATGGCCGTCCCTGTCGTTTTGAGCCTGAGTTTACGGATGAAGAGTTACTAGAAAGAAGGAAGCGGAGACAATTTGAGGAGCAGCGCACCAAACTGTCTGAACAGCCATCGGTTTCGCATTACTTCTCAGAATCGTGCGCTGAATCCACTGGCCTTCTTTCTTTTCCTTTGCTGGTAAAAAAAATCATCCGGACTGAAGTGGGTACTGCAAACACGATGGTCCAAACGTCTTACAGCTTTGCCTTTCATGTTTGGGTCCATTCTCAAGACAACGAGCCACAGCTTCAATAACTCCGGATTGTGACGAGGAAGTCTGAATACTCAACTTCGTCCAAGCTGTTGTTTTGTTTTCACAACCAGGAAGGATAAACGCATGTTCGCACCATTTCGGGTTTTCTCAAGCGGAGATGTTTTCTTCTTATTATTATTCCTTTGTTTCTTTATGACTCTAACCGAGAGCTAAGAGCGTCGTCTTATCTGCAAATCAGCTGTGAATGCGCGCGGCCCTCGTTGATGACGTCATTCAATCGGAACCATGACTGGAACCGTGACTTCTCATTTGCAAAGTGATAAAGTTTGTGTTATTTGGTGACTGAAGCATTGTGCCCCGACCACGCACGTTAAACGGACATCGTCCAACTCCGAAATCTCCAGAAATACTCCAAAGGACACCAAAGTACAATGGGTGAGTAAATGATGTTTTCTCACCGAAATCAGGTCCAGATTGTGAAAGCGTTACTTGTCCTTTAAATGTTCCATATACCTTTATCTTTATATTCTCTGCTCGTCCACAACATCAATTTACAGAAATACAATACAACACGTTATTACAAAACAGCTGGAGTCTGCAAATCGCACACCGAGATAAAGCAGAAAGAAATGACCAAAAGTGCAAAGCTCGACAAAACGTGCGCTGTAAAATAAGACAGAGAGAGTGAGGGTTTTTCGAGGGGATGAGACATGGACATGAGCGGGCCCGGTCTCCCAGAAGGACTCACACCGCAGAGAACAGCGGGCTTAACGCTCTCGTCCAGCCAGGGCCCCCCCGCACCAACACCCCGCCGTGATTCTGCTTTCACATCTGTGCACCAACTCCAGGGATGCGCCGATGTGGAACATTTTAGCCGATACGATATCCGATATTAATGTTGCCGTTATCGGCCGATACCGATATTTATTTTTAATTCTGAGAACTTTTTATACAGACTGAAAATCATGCTAAATTAATTTTTGAACATCTTCTTATTTTCAAAACGTGTTTTGACTCCTGATTTATTTATTTTTTCAATTTATAATTTTTTTTATAGTGAAACTTTTTTTTTTAAATATAGTTTATAGTGTTTTTTAACATTGTGTTCTGCGTCCTGATTGGCTAAGGAATCTTTGCCGATTGATGTTATAGTCTAGACCTGGTCTAGACCAGGTCTAGAACAGGTCTAAACAAGGTCTAAACCTGGACTGGACCAGAACTAAACCTGGACTGGACCAGGTCTAAACCAGGTCTAAACCAGGACTAAACCAGGACTGGACCAGGTCTAAATCAGGTCTAAACCTGGACTAGACCAGAACTAACCCTGGACTGGACCAGAACTAACCCTGGACTGGACCAGAACTAACCCTGGACTGGACCAGGTCTAAACCTGGACTGGACCAAGACTAAACCTGGACTGGACCAGGACTGGACCAGGTCTAAACCAGGTCTAAACCAGGTCTAAACCAGGTCTAAACCAGGTCTAACCCTGGACTGGACCAGAACTAAACCTGGACTGGACCAGGTCTAAACCAGGACTGGACCAGGACTAAACCTGGACTGGACCAGGACTAAACCTGGACTAAACCTGGACTGAACCTGGACTGAACCTGGACTAAACCAGGACTAAACCAGGACTGGACCAAGACTAAACCTGGACTAAACCTGGACTAAACCTGGACTAAACCTGGACTGAACCAGGACTAAACCAGGTCTAAGCCAGGACTGGACCAGGACTAAACCTGGACTGGACCAGGACTAAACCTGGACTGGACCAGGACTAAACCTGGACTAAACCAGGACTAAACCAGGACTAAACCAGGACTGGACCAGGACTGGACCAGGTCTAAACCAGGTCTAAACCAGGTCTAAACCAGGTCTAAACCAGGTCTAAACCTGGACTGGACCAGGACTAAACCTGGACTGGACCAGGACTAAAGCTGGACTGGACCAGGTCTAAACCTGGACTGGACCAGGACTAAACCTGGACTAAACCTGGACTAAACCAGGACTGGACCAGGTCTAAACCAGGACCTGGACGGACCCCCCCCTTCACTATTCATACATTTTGTTGAAAATCTACAAAAGTTTGAGTGTTTAAACGAGAGAGAAATGTGAGAAAACGTTAATTGGAGGGATTACTGTACTGACAAATATCGGTCGTTAATATGTTTAAAAATTGTAATATCGGCCGATACCGATGTTAAGTTAATGCTGACATATCGTGCATCCCTAACCAACACTGAACCCTGTGGAGCTGAAATTTCTTGTATTTTTCCAATTCTGCAAAGTGTCACAATATAAGGCTGGAGTTAAAATCGTTTTGTGATCTCACCGATGTCACAATCTGCTTTTTTTGGAGATGTTGTCAGGATCATGATTCAGTGTTTCAGATGCAACTCAGTTTTCCCGTCATTAGTCAACCTCCATCTGTCGCAGTTTTTATTTATGAAGATTCATACAACTTTCCATTTCCATTAGCATTAAAGGGCCGTGTTTTCCATTTTCTGATGCGTTCTAATGTTGTTTCCTCATCACAAACAGACCTGGAGTTAATCACACACGTTTAAAACACACAAACCCTGCAGATTTAGGCCCCGTTTACACGTACACTGGTATTTTTAAAAACTCAGACATTGCCCTTCGTTTGTACCCATCTTTTACACGCAAACGGCAAATTCGCCTCTGAAAACGAATCTTTCTAAAAACCCCAGCTAGAGTGGAGATTCTGGAAAACTACGGTTTCGTGTTTGTGTGTAAAGTGAGATAAACAGAGTTTTAGGCAGCTGACGCCTTTTCAGAGGCAAATTCGCCGTTTAAGTGTAAAAGTTGGGTACAAACGAAGGGAAATGTCAGTTTTTAAAAATACCAGTGTACGTGTAAACAGGGCCTTATTTTGGATAACGGAGGGAGAGAAATAGTCGTTTTTCAGCATTAGCACAAGTTCTCTAAAACTGAAAACCTTGGTGTGGCATTACAGAAAGTGCTCTACTGTGTTTTTAAACTCCATACACCCTCACTAGAAGCACAGAATAGAATTTTCCAAACTCTGGACATGCAGACAGACCAAGACTACGTTCAGAGTGCAGACTGTTAATGCTCAATTCCAATTTTTTGGTGAAATCAGATTTTTTTTTGCGAGGCCGTTCACATTTCCAATTAAATGCGACTTGTATGTGATCTCCAGTGTGAACTTTAAACGCCCCAAAAGTGTCCCGCATGCGTCCTTGGAGGACACGATGACGTCAAACACAGCAAGCGTGCTCAGTGTTTACGGAAGTCGCCTAAAGTTGCCGTCGTACCGGAGCCAGAACATGTACAGCTTATTTGTTTTAAGGAGGAGACGAAGAAGGAGAAGGACGAGTTTTTTTGACCACAGCGTTTTGCGGGGCAGCGGCAGCAACGTCCGTAGAAATGAACGTGTTGGTGCGGAGTCGCAGACGAGAGCGGTGGGATTGCTACGTGCTTCGCCGCTTCACTGACAGAGTTTATATACTACTTTCGCATGACGAGAAGAACGTTTGTGTACGTTTGTGAGCGCCGACTTGTACCACTCTCGCTGGAGGAAACACGCCCAGGTCGGATGAACGCGACCTGGCCGTTCAGACTGAAGTCGCATGTCAAAAGATCGGATACGTATCGGATTTAGGACCACATATCCAAGTAGCCTGGATCGCATTTGAAAAAAAATCGGATCCGTCATTAAAAGATCAGATACAGGTCGCATAGAGGCGGAAAAAAAAATCTGATTTTGGTCACATCATGGAGCAGTGTGAACGTAGCGTAATAATAAAGGATTACTCAAACAAAACACAAATCCAGGTCTGTTTTTGAGGAGGAAACGACATTAGAACTTGACTTGAAGCTCACAGGAGTCGATTTTGAGTCATACAGGACCTTTAGTTGCTTGGTTTACACCAGACCATATCACAAGTGAGATATGGTCTGGGAGCACCTACTGAATATCTCGTAGCGGAGGTGTGGTTTACGATCGCCAACGGCCGTTTATTGGGCGTTACGAATGTCTATCATTTGGCGTATACGTAGCCCATAGCCAATCATGTCAGTTCAAGCTACAAGTTTCCGTTTGTCGCTCTCTGATTGGCTCCCAGAATCAGGAGAGCTCGCTTAGCCTAGTTGCCAGGCTGCCTTTCAGATCGGAACGAACGAAAGCAGCCTGGGATTTCCCACGTTAAACCTTTAGAAGGCAAGTTCACACTTCAGTGGTTGAGTGGCAGGTGGGTGTGACCAATGAAGTGTCCGTTTGAACAGAGCTGCAGTAAATAGAGAAATAGTGACTCACATTATGACAACATTATGACCAAAATAGCAGATTGTCGCAAAGATGAGACCAGAGTTTAATTTTACCACCACATCACCCAGCCCTATACTGAGAAAATTAATAAATCCTAACTAGAGATGGACCGACGTCATGCTCGGCCGATATTTAGTTTAGGCTAATCCTAGGAGTGCACAAAACACTTTATATTAACACTTTAGTGCAAAAAGATCACTACACAAATGTGACTACAGCTCTCGGTCATGAAAAAAACATATCGGTCGATCTCTAATCCTAAATTTACTTTTATTCAGTGTGTAATACTTTAACCAGTGTAGATTTATAACGCAACCAGATTAATCACATCATCAATTTTCATTAAAGGAAAAGTAACGTTTTTTTACAATCTGAGCCTTCTTTCGGCAATAAAACAAGTAGTTTTTCTCACCCATAGCAGTTTGGTGTCATTTTTAGAAGTTATGTTGTAGCGCATCCGTTAACTTGAGTGCTCGGGGCATTACTTTGCGGTCTCCAAATAACACAAACTTTAGCACTTTTCAAATCATAGAAGCCCGATGTCTTAGTCTACGATTTCGTTTGGTCAAAAGTGTCCTGTAATCCGAGATTTAGCCATAGTTTCGAGTAGATGAGGAGGCCAGTGCGCATGTGCGGACTGTGCTCTCAGCTCCCGGGACCCAAACATGAAACGCAAAGCTGTAAACTATGGATAAATCTCGGATTACAGGCCACTTTTGCTTCAAACGAAATCGTAGACTAAGACATCGGGCTTCTATGATTTGAAAAGTGATAAAGTTTGTGTTATTTGGAGCCCGCACGGGGGATATTACATGCTCGGGGAATATATTATATGCCCCGAGCTATGGCTAGAAGTTGCGCTAGGCTAACCGCTAATCTAAAACATCTCTGCAAGTGCTCCATATGACACCAAAGTGCTATGGGTGAGTAAAACAACTTGTTTTATTACCGAAATAAGGCTCAAATTGTAAAAAAAAACATTACTTTTCCTTTAAATCAGACATACAATGTTTCATTAATTACCGATAGACCGATATGAAACACTTATATCGTGATACACATTTCAGCCACATTGCCCAGGCCCAGTTAGAACACAGTTTAAAGTTCACAAGAGTCAGTTTTGTGTAGTGTAAGAGCTTTAAATTGTATCAGGACGACAGAGTGAAAGCAGACCGTTCAACATGACTGAGGTAAAAACAGACCCAGGGAGAAACAGAAACTCATCGACAATCAGCGAGAAGGAGAGGATTCTACTAAACATAAGAAACACAAATGAATCCAAATGGTTCAATTCCGGCAGCACCAGAAGACCCCAGCAGCAGGACAGCTCAGAGACCCCAGGAAGCCACGTCCCATAATGCACCTGGCCTTACGTCCACAGAGGCTCCACCGTAGACTGTATATACAAATGGACATGGCTAACCCGCGAGCCGCCGCGAGCCGCCGCGTTCCAAACAGGAAATGAGCGCGGGTACGATTCCGACTGCATCGACTCTGGGCCCAGTTCACTTTGTATTGAAAAAATGTCACCCCGATCTCCATAAACGCTGCTGTCAGGCTCCTCATTTTGGGTTTAAGGCTCATTTCTGTTCCACTTTCGTCCCTAAACACGTCCGTGTGTTCCAACTGCATTTATACTTCCAAACGTTTCTAATGTCAAGCTTGAGAATTGACCAAAACGGGCGAAACAGCAACACGAACGCGCCTACGCGCAGGTTTTAGATCACATCTGTTGGAAAAGATTCAAGAAAACGAGGAGAGAGAAGAGTTCGTCTTGCAGCTGGTTCTAGTCACGTTTTTAAAAGTTTATGGAGCTGTGTTCGTTACTGCCCCCAGTGGTCAGCTCAGGTACTGCTCCAGTGCCAAGACTCCAAATGTTCTGAGACGACGGAGCAGATTACAGACCGAACCACAGGAGGCCTCTGTACGCATCTGTTTGAGTCTAGAACATATTTATTCATTTTAGGGCTGCAACTAACGATTATTTTAGTCGACTAATCTATAGATCCAGTAACGATTAGTCACGAAAAAAAATATTACTAGGATAATGGACACGACACTAACGTTGGTATTTAGTGAGCACAGTTACGCGTGCGTGCTTTAAGCATTCCGTTTCAAAAGCGGAATATTGTCAGTATCCAGTTTAAAAAAAGTTGTATTCTGTGAAACAGCGTTCTGTTAAGGGAATACTGCCAAAACACGACTAGACTACATTCGGAATGAAAAAGATTGTCCATGACTCGTGAGCAAATTGCGTATGGCCACCATTCTGTTAACACTAGTGCTAATATTGGAATATTCCTCACATGCAGATACAGTGACTGGTGCGAGCTAGCTGCCCGTCAAAACACTCCCGCACTTTTCCGTAACTTTCCTAACTTTTTGCCCTTAAACCGCCCCACTTTTGTAAATATTTTTGTCAACACTGTTCGTTAAGCTTGGGCTGCACTCGATGCTGCATTTTTTCCGCACTTTTGGTGGATTATTTACCCGTCTCGGCTTAAGATGTGTAAGGGACCCCGTCCTCCGCTCGTCTACACAAAGGATCAGCTGATGGCGCTGCGCAGCGCTGTTGTGTTCCCCCGAGACAGGCATGTTATGACGAGATCTGACGAGATCCTGCGGACGACACGCCGCAGACGACACGCCGCAGACGACACGCCGCAGACGACACGCCGCAGACGACACGCCGCAGACGACACGCCGCAGACGACACGCCACAGACGACACGCCACAGACGACACGCCACAGACGACACGCCACAGACGACACGCCACAGACGACACGCCGTGGACCCCGCGCGGGACGTAAACTCCGGGAAAAGAAGAGACGCTGCAGGCCGGTCCTTCCCTCCGTCGTCACGGAGAATGTGCGCTCCCTCGCCAACAAGACGGACGAGCTTGCGGCACTCGTTAGATTTCAGCGGGAGTACAGGGACGCTAGCGTCATTGTTTTTACGGAGACGTGGCTAACACCGCAAATCCCAGACTCTACCGTCTACCGTCACTGTGGACAACTTTCACCTGCTGCGCGCAGACAGGACGTAGGAGAGCGGGAAGAAGGAGGGAGGAGGACAAGCGCTGTTTCTGAACGAGAAATGGTGTAAACCTGGACACTGTACAGTGAAGGAGCAGATGTGTAACAAACACATTGAACTGTTCACTGTCGGACCTGCGGATTCTTGACACAGACGAGTATTAAGTTCCAAATTTAAATGATACTTAAATAATACGACTAGTCGACAATGAAATTTCATTCATTGTCGACGATGTCGACAAAATTTTGTCGACATCGTCGACTAATCATTGCAGCCCTAATTAATTTGGTTTATTTCATTCATAAAGTAAAAGACATCAACTGTGTGATAATGTGATAGGTTAGAACGGCAATTCATAATGTGATTTCATGACAAGGTTGAAAACAGTAAAAGGTTTGCAATAAATATTAATTTACATAAGCTGTAAAAACAGTTAAATACAGTTAAATGTCTGTGAAGAATCCCTCAGTCGTCCAGGTAGAATCCATGTTAAAGGAGAAATTCAATTTGTCAACTGGACAAAGTTTATTTGGTCGAAGCTCATTCAAGTTACTTTGTCAGTTCTGAACTGTTCAGAACTGACAAAGTAGCTTGGCTTAGCTGCGAAACATCATCGACCAAATAAACTTTGTCCAGTTGACAAATTGAATTTTTCCCTTTACCACAGTTAAGTCTGCAAAAATGTTTATTTTAGTTTTCAGTAATATTCCGGTCATTGCATTAAACAGAATCAGTCGACTGCTAAGCCTGACATCCTCTGATTTGGTGGTTTCTCCTCATTACATTAAACTTCCGCATGAGAGAAACACTCAATCACTCTCGTGATTCGTTCTCCCCATTTTCAGGTAAAGGTTAGCAGAGGTTTTATACCTGTAATGTGCACGTTGTTGAGGCATTTGTTAAGATAACATGTTATAGTGAAGCAAAGGAGACGATTTGTTGCTTTATACTGAGAAATTAGGCGTCTTTCCACATTGTGAACTTGTATGGCTCCATCTTGTGTCCACACACGCTAACGTTACAAAGCCGGTATCATTTTATATGAGAATTTAGAGAGAACGTATTAATGCATGGATTATTTTGTTTAGTAACAAGATGTTCCTCCAGCGTTGGACATTTGACAGTGTAAAATACTGTTGCATTTATATTGATTGCATTAAAGTTCTGCATGAGAGAAACACTTAAGTCACTCTCGTGATTGTCGTTCTCCCCATTTTCAGTACAATACAAAAAAATTAAATGAAAGGAGCAGAAAGAAGAGTAATCTTCTGTTATCTGCCCCTCTTCCCTTTTCCAGACAATAACACCCGACGATAAAACATTTCATCTCAATCACAATTATTAATCAATTGTAAAGAAAGCTTCATTTTTATGCGCAACAACTTAGTTTTCTTTTTCATACCTACACATTACACTGGATTTTGTGCATTTGTTTAAATGTCGTTATTGTACTTGATCCTTTGATTTCTTCGTCAAGATTATATTAATATTATTGATAATATTCAACTATATTCTAGAGTCTATTTTAAGTTTATTTTTAAATCATTTCAAGCCATTATTTATCGTCTTGTTTTATTGCATGCTACAATTTCCCGCTGTTCTTGATCTGTGCGTTGCAACACTGGAGTTTCCCCACTGTGAGACTAATAAAGGCATATCTTATCTTATTCCATAAATGAACTCCTTTCACAGCGACGCTTCGATCCATAACCTCAGTTCTGAATCTGTTATTTTTTTAAACATGTCGGTTCCTTTTAACAGAGCAGAAATGAGCCTTTAAAATGTTTGGATTAAATCATTTATGACGCCATTTTGTCTATAAAATAAATTCCTATCTCTAATTTGGAACTGGCTCCAAGTTCTCGTGGAGCTCACGTCAGAAGGAGATCGTTTTTGCTCCACTTTCGTCCGTAAGTTTATCTTCCACTGTGGCTCCGGGGCTAAGATTCCACCAGTTCTGAGAAAACGGAGCAGATTACAAACAGAGCCACACGGAGGACGGGCTGAAGCCTGCGCGTTCATCTACACGCGTCGAGAACGTATTGATCATGAGCGTTTAGTCCACTTGTTTACACAGTCTACGGGGTGCGCACACACACAGGGCAGAGCTGTGCGCTGCTTTCACTTACCCTTCACTGCACAATGCACTTTTTAAGCTTGACACAGCGCGGCGTCTTTTCCTCTTTGCTGAGCTTATTGAGCCGGTACTGCCTGATCTCCCGCACCAAAGTGTAAAAGGCATCCTCCACTCTCTGCACGAAACACAACTTCTCAGAGGAATCAACACAAAGAGACTCAGCGGGGTCCACATCCACAACACTACGAGTCCGACTCATCCTTAAAAGTGCGCCGTTTGAAAGGAGAATTAACGTTTTTTACCATCTGAGCCTTATTTCTGTAATAAAACAAGTTGTTTTACTCACCCATAGCACTTTGGTGTCATTTGGAGCACTTCCAGAGATGTTTTAGTTTAGCGATATCTGTAACGTGAGTTCTCGGGGCACATGTTTGCGGTCTCCAAATAACACAAACTTTAGCACTTTTCAAATCACAGAAGCTCAATGTCTTAGTCTACACTTTCGTTTGAGTCAAAAGTGCCTCTAATCTGAGATTTATCCATAGTTTGGAGTAGATGAGGAGGGCAGTCGCATGTGCTCAGTCTCAGCTGATTTCGCGCTCAGCTCTCGGGACCCAAACATGAAAGGCAAAGCTGTAAGACGTTTGGACCATCGTGTTTGCAGTACCCACTTCAGTCAGGACCATTTTTTACCAGCAAAGGAAAAGAAAGAAGACCAGCGGATTCAGCGCACGATTCTGAGAAGTAATGTGAAACCGATGGCTGTTCTCTGCTGCTCCTAAAACTGTCTCCGCTTCATTCTTTCCGTATCCATTCTGTCTCCTCATCCGTATACTCCTCTTCAGTCCTCAGTCCTCCAGAAGTCCTCTTCAGCCTCAAAGTCCCAATCTTCTGCCATGTGTTGCTCGCAACAGAAAAGTTCTGAGCGTCTTCTTATCTGCAAATCAGCTGTGACTGAGCACATGCGACTGTCCTCTTCATCTACTCCAAACTATGGATAAATCTCGGATTAGAGGCACTTTTGACTCAAACGAAAGTGTAGACCAAGACATATTTGGAGACCGCAAACATGTGCCCCGAGGACTCACGTTAACAGATCGCTAATCTAAAACATCTCCGGAAATGCTCCATATGACACCAAAGTGCTATGGGTGAGTAAAACAACTTGTTTTATTACCGAAATAAGGCTCAGATTGTAAAAAACGTTAATTCTCCTTTAACTTTTCAGGTGGAGGCTCCGTCAAATCCTTGTTATCCAACCCGTGTTATTGCTTCGTCTGGAATGTTTCACAGTTCTGTCTCCACGGAGACCAAACCGGACCGAGTAACGGGTCAGATCTGTGGAGAGGCGACCCCGCTCAGTCAGAACGTCTGCTTTTCTAGGGATTTTTGAGCTCTAAAACTGCCCGTGATCGATTAAATGTAAAAGTATTTGTCACGTTTAATGTCACACTGTGGAACATTCCAGGCAGACGGAAGCAATGACGTATCCATAGAAACAAGCAGGTGACGGACCCCCAACGGAAAAGTTACAGTGCATCTTTAAGCCAAATTGTGGTGAAAATGTGTGAGAAAAGTGTGATTGTAGCGACTGTAGCAGTGACCTGTGTGACTCCACATTATGTGTTAGTGACTGAGCTGTTCTGCCAAAAGGAAAAATAACCTGATCAAATTAAAACTTTGCTGAAAATTGTCCAAGACTCAAATAAAAATAATTCCGAGCGACCATCTGTGGAGACTGAACGCATCTGCCACAGCCAACTGCTCTAATTAATAGTAAGAAATGGATTTATTAATTAAACTAATCTGGAGTGTTTTGATATTTGCAGTGACATCACGCTGGGGGCGTCGTACGCGTTTGTGTACGGTGGAATGTTCAGTCGTGGAGACACAATGCGCACATGAGAAAACACGGCCAAAAAAAGTTTTAAGATGGTCTGAAACTGAACTTAAATCACACCCACCTTTGTGCTGAAACTCAAACTCCTGAACAGGACCGTAAATGCTCGCACTGATCACAGGAAAATTAAAATGTGCTCTTTAAAAAGGGATAGTTTGGGGTTTTTTATGTGAATCTGTACGGCGTCCCCTTCAGCAGTGTCGTGCATTAACACTGACTTACCCCTGACAGTGTCCTCTGAGCCGAGTTCTGCCCCGGTTCTGGAGCTCAGTGTTTCCCTTTTGTGTCTCGTGTACCCCCCGATATCGGCCAATATCAATATTAGCCGATACCGATATTTATTTATTTTTAATTCTGAGATCACATTTTATACAGACTGAAAATCAGGCAAATTTAATTTTTGAATGTCTTACTTTATTTTCAAAACGTGTAAATATAGTGTAACATTGTGTTCTGCGTCCTGATTGGCTAAGGGACCTTTGCCGATTGATGTTATAGATGGGGGAAGCGGGGGGGGGTGTCTGGTCTAAACCAGGACCAGACCGGGACTAGACCAGGTCTAAGCCAGGACTGGTCCAGGACTAAACCTGGACTAGAGGGAAGGCACGCAGTCCAAAAAGAGCAAAGAGCTCTTTGTCGTCTGCACGCGGCTCGGACTGTGTGTCTCCTCCTCGGGACCGCAGTGAGCGCACGTGTCCACCCCCCCCCCACACGCTTCACTATTAATAATTTTGTTGAAAATCTACGAAAGTTTGAGTGTTTAAACGAGAGAGAAATGTGAGAAAACATTAATTCGAGGGATTACTGTACTGACAAATATCGGTCGTTAATATCGGCCCACTTTTACACATCGGGCCGATACCGATATGTTGCAATTTTGCGATATCGGCCGATACCGATGTTAATGCCGATATATCGTGCATCCCTAATGAAAATCATTTTATTTCATCTCTTAATTTGAAAATTTAATTCTCAGGCATTTTCGAACTTTTCTTTAACTCAAATTTACTCAAATTAGAATAAAAAATTAAAAAAAAAAATCATCCCCTGCGCCTGGCAGCGACACTGGCGAGTACCCCCTGCTGGAGCTGACCAAAGTAGGTCCGGCAAGTTAGTGGGGACAGTTAATAAAGCTTGTTTTTCTTCCCAAAACTATATTTGTCCAAAAAGTGATATATTTGCGTCACAAACAGTTGTCCACGAAAAATACAGCAGCCTAAATCACTATTGCCATTTTCTCTCGAGTCGTATGACTGTGCGCTAGGGATGTCGACAATTAATCGACTTTCGATTAATTGTCGATCAAGACGTTGGTTGAACAAAATGCATTAATTGTAATTAATCGCTAATCGCGGACACGCGTGGTTACGAAACAATGCAACCGCGCACCGCGCTCACTCAACGGCACTGCCCGGTGTACGCGCGGGGCTGCTGAGCACGAGATCGAACCGCAGCGCCCGGAATGCGTAGTCTCAGCCCGAGCCAAAAACCAGCCGCACGAAACCAGCAGCGGCACGTGGTGGTTTAATCCTGGTTTAGTCCAGGTCTAGACCTGGTTTAGTCCACGTTTAGTCCTGGTCTAGTCTCTTAGCCAATCAGGATGCAGAACACAATGTTACACCATCAAAAAGTTACACTATTAAAAAAAACGCGATAGAGCGAGGGATTACTGTATTTTGTTATTCAGCATCAATACATTTGTCTGCTTTTTACTAAGGAATAATTCATTGAGGAATATACAATATAATAATACTACGATATATTTGAAACACTAAAATTCAGGTGAAAAATGCCGCTTATCAGTTAATCGTTAATCGAACGATAAGGTCAATCAACTATAGATTAATGAATTAATCGATAATTTGCATCCCTACTGTGCGCCTATTATTAGCCTGTTCACTTGTAAGTGGCGATTTTACAAGTGAACAGGCTAATAGTAATAATAACAGGCGTGCAGTGATACGCACCAAGTGATTTAGTCTGCTAAAAAGCTAAAAAGCTCCAGAACCGGGGCAGAACTCGGCTCAGAGGACACTGTCAGGGGTAAATCGGTGTTAATGCACGACACTGCTGAAGGGGACGCCGTACAGATTCACATTAAAAAAAAATAACTATCCCTTTAAAACTATTTTGTATTTTTTCTGATCATCTTGAAACTTTTTTATCTGTGTTTGCATCGTGTCACCATGGTAACTACTGAACGTTCCGCCAGTACAGATCCACGCAGAACACCCCCGGCGCGACGGCACTGCAAAGCGTCAGTAGTGAATGTGTCAGGGGCAGTTTTACGTGTGATTATGGACGGTGTCAAATGTGAATGAAATAAGCAGAGGCGGGAGAATCAGAGCAGCGTGACGTCCGTCTGCGCTCAGACCAAAGAACCAACCAGAAGCACGATTGACACCATCACTGTCCACATGCACATCCTCACACCTCTGACACCCCCTTTCATTTGGAGCACCGGTGTTTTCCATTTAACATGCACTGATTAGAATCACCCATAAAATAAAAAATAATTATTAACCAGTCAAACAACCCGAAACACGTCCAAAGAGCTCTGATTTGAACAGAAAATCCACCAAATTTGACATGGAAAGAAACATCGCATCATTTCAGATCCTGATTCTCCTCTGCCCTTTGATTGGCTCCAGCAGAAGCTGAAGGTAACAGAGCGCTCACATGCTCCACATACCAGCGCAGGATTACAGCGGGCGGGGCCCTCTGGACTCTCACCTGTCTGGTTTTGGCCGAGGTCTCGATAAAGGGAATGCCGTAGCTGCGCGCTAAGTCCTGAGCCTGCTTCGTGTCCACTGTCCGGGACGGGAGGTCACACTTGTTTCCTACCAACACCATGGGCACGTCCTCGGAGTCCTTCACCCGCTTGATCTGTTCTCTGGAGACATTCAAACATAAACAGTGAAAGGGGAATGAACTGGTCCGACAGGTTCACACAGTTAAGACATGCCACTTTTAAACATGTGCAAATGCAACGAGATCTGCCAGAAACACTTTATATCAGAATATCACTGGTGTACTGGCAAAAGCAAAGTAGTATTGTGTGTGTGTGTGTGTATATAATATAATATATATAGTATGTAAAGTTGTACAGGACAATGATGAGAAATGTATATTATATTGTATTGTATTATATTATAATAATATGGAATGTGTGAGAATATGGAGCAGGAGTAATAAGTTTATTCTTCCACCTGCTCCATTTGGAGCAAAAGGAACTGCAGAGAAACATGTGACATAAGTTTGTATTTGTTTGTATTTGTGAAATTTTGCTTAAATGGAACCTGCAAGTTGCTCAAATAAACAAACATTTAATGTAAAAAAAAAAAAAAAATCTATATCTATCTGTCTAATTTATATATATATATACACATATATATATATATATATATATATATATATATAAATATATATATAAATATATATATAAATATATATATAAATATATATATATATATATATATATATATATATATATATATACACATATATATACACGTATATACACACATATACACACACACACACTGTATGTTGTAATTATTGTGTAACGTCTATGAGGCACAGACAGGCCACATGAGCCAAACAGCACTGGGCCTCACCTGTGCGGACCGGACCGGGGCCCTGTACTGTGCGGACCGGACCGGGGCCCTGTACTGTGCGGACCGGACCGGGGCCCTGTACTGTGCGGACCGGACCGGGGCCCTGTACTGTGCGGACCGGACCGGGGCCCTGTACTGTGCGGACCGGACCGGGGCCCTGTACTGTGCGGACCGGACCGGGGCCCTGTACTGTGCGGACCAGACCGGGGCCCTGTACTGTGCGGCGCGGGGCCCCTCACCTGTACTGTGCGGCGCGGGGGCCTCACCTGTACTGTGCGGCGCGGGGCCTCACCTGTACTGTGCGGCGCGGGGGCCTCACCTGTACTGTGCGGCGCGGGGGCCTCACCTGTACTGTGCGGCGCGGGGGCCTCACCTGTACTGTGCGGCGCGGGGGCCTCACCTGTGCGGCGCAGGGCCTCACCTGTAGTGGTGGATGTCCTCAAAGGACTTGATGTTGTTGATGGCAAAGACACATAAGAAGCCCTCCCCTGTCCTCATGTACTGGTCTCTCATGGCGCTGTACTCCTCCTGACCTGCAGTGTCCAGGATGTCCAGGAGACACGTCTCCCCATCGATCACCACCTGCTTTCTGTACGAGTCCTGAGGCCAGAACAAGAGAAATCATGAGTACAGCGCTGATACAAACTAATATTGACACATATTTGTAAAATGGCTGCACAGAACACAGACACGCATGTGGACGGGCCCGTACCTCGATGGTGGGGTCGTATTCATCCACAAAGTGATTCTGGATGAGCTGAATCGTGAGTGCGCTCTTTCCCACACCTCCAGCTCCCACCACCACCAGCTTATACTCTGTCATGATTCACCTGTAAACACAGAGCACAGGAGAACAGACTGACACACTTTTGTCTCCACGGTCAATAGCTGCAGATTAAAAACACAAACCCGCCCCAGGCACAAATCCATAAGTTTAGATGAAGGCGAAGCATTGACCAGAGACCAGAGGGTTCTGCACAGTCTGCTGCTTTCACAGCAGCACATCAATAACAGCACAGGGCCTTTAGTTCACACGGTTCAGCTCTGTCAGAGCCTGCAGCCAGGGAGGAGCTCTGCAGGGTTTAATCTACACTCACAAACGAGTTTAGCAAAGTACAACTTCAAATTAGAGCCTGTTTGTACGAGAGCGAGACGCGTATCAATAAAATCACAACTGATCATATGACCTACAGTCTGCAAATGTGGAAATTACACTGAGATTTCCCCTTCCTGAGTCCAGACCAGTGCTAAGGCGTCATTTTGATCTATTCAATATTGTGATCTGCACCAAGAATAGACTTATGGAGGTAAAGAATTTTCCATTACGATCTGCTCTGGCCTGGTGTGACCTTAAACCCGAATCGTCCTCATTAGACAGAATCTAAAACTGGGGAAACTAGTGAAGGAACTGGACCTGAAGAGGAAAAATGAACATCTCCAACTTGGCCTAAAATAGGTGAGGACGGTTTTGGCTCGGACTAAACCGAGAATGGATTTTCCCAAAGAAAACACAGTTAACTTATTACAAATTTAGCCTGATCCAGTCTAATTGTGTAATTATAATGCATCTACTCCTGAACAGCTTTGTATGAATAAAATCATCTCATAAAAACTACACAACCACATGAGATTAACGCCCAACCAGGAAATCAGACGAACCAGTATCACGGAACAGACACTCGATCCATCCCCCGTATCAGTACCAGTGCATTTGTAGGTTTGGCACAGTTGGAACGATGTTATTTTGACAGAGCACTGTTTAATTTGGGGATGCCTGGATGCCCCGGAGCACAGAGCTGGGTGTAACATACCGAAACCTCTGCGCGAAATACCTCCTCCGACTCTGAGCCACGCAGAGACGTCAAAGAGTCCGAACTGGTTTGTGATGAACTTTAAAGCTCCACGAGAGGCTCTGATTTTAGCCTCAAAAACTTCTCACTAAATAAATGAAACTTAACTCCAGCAGCAGCTTTTTCCTCTCACACAGGCTGTTTTCTACCAAAGAGCAGACCAAATGTGTCACTCTTTACAAATCAAGAGTCCAGTGCTGATTTAATAAATAGTATTCCATTATTCCATTATTAACTCATTCACTGCCGGCCTGTTTTCAGAATTCCAACCCCCAGAGTGCCAGAGGTTTTACTGCATTTACACTGATTTTACAAGACTCACAGAATACTGAGTTCTTTGACTATATAAACATGGCACACATCAAAATAAAGTGTTGACTCTCTTCTTTCACCTGGGAAATGGGAAATTAGGCTTCTAACCTTTTTGGTTCTCAAGTAATTGATAGTAGAACATAGGGAAGTTTCAGCAAACGAGCGTTTTGTGCAAAGGATTTCGAGCAGATCGGTGATTTTGACGTCAATACTTATTGATTTAGTGACACATCAAACATCTAAAACAACAGAGAAAGATTTTTGATGACAAAGTACATTTTTTATTTACAAATATAAGGCTCTGTGAATTGAAAATTCCTTCAAATCAATAGTGCCAAGAGATGTTTACAGGATATAATATCTTTTCCTATAAAATAGAACTTTGTCACTTCAAAATTGAGGCTCAGAGTACAGATCCATAATTTAAAAAAAAAAAATTTACACACACACACACACACACACACACACACACACACACACACACACACACACACACACACACACACACACACACACACCAGATTTTATAGATAAGATCAATCGCTGTCCATGTCCCAAGGTTATTACAGTTAACGAAAAAACGAAAACCACAAATGAAAAAATATTTTTGTAACTGGAATAAATAAAAACGATAATTAAAAGAAAGAAAACTAACCGAAACTGTATTGTGTGTTTACAAAACTAAAACTAACAAATTATCAATAAATCGCTCTTCATTTTGATCTTTTTTGGAGTTGGTAAATGTGGAAGTTTTGGTGTGTATTTTTATTTGTTTTTGCACTTAAGGCTGCAGCTTGTGGACGGCTTTGGTTGTTGTGGGGGTAAAACCTGAAGAAATGTTTTAAAATTTGTATTTGTTTGTTGTAAGTTTGAGAACACAATACTTTCTTTTTGAATCCTGCACTTGACAAATAACCCAAAGTATAACCCAAAAACTAAGAAAAACTAAACTAAAACTGAGCAGTTAGAAAAAAACTAAAACTATCAGTCGCTCTAAAAACTAATGAAAACTAACTGAATTAGAGGGAAAAAAGTCTAAACTAACTAAAACTAAACTATAAATGAAAAATCCAAAACTATTATAACTTTGGCATGTTCAGGCTGAACAGTCTCACATTTAAAAATACAATTTGTGCATTGCTTCCACATATTTTGCATTCCCACTATTAAAAAAATGAAAATTACACAGATATAATTCCTTTAAATGCCAGACAGAAAGAACTTATCTGAACTTTTCCCCCTAAAGTTGATCTGGGGCTTGAACTGTGCCAGACACTAGAGCAGACCCGGGCATTTCAAGGCCCTGGGGCCAAATACGGCCCGCAAGCCGACTCTGACCGGCCCACGAAAGGTTGCTTGGGATTAAGAAAATAAAAACTACATAATGCATTTGTACTGATGATCATCTGTGGGACTTCACATCTCCACCTCAAACATGAACCTGACTTTGATGCACTTGTTAAAGCTCAACAGAGGCGAGATTTCTCTCACTGATCAAGAAAACACTAAAACATGCTAATTTTGACTTTTTCTACACAGTTTGGCAGTTGGACAAAACTGTTGTGACAGATCTTGTATTAAATTATTTGGCATGTTTATTTTGGCCTGTTTTAGTCCTGGTTCAGTCCCGTCTTAGTCCCGGGTTCAATCCCGGTTTTAGTCCCGGTTTCAGTCCCGTTTCAGTCCCGGTTTTCAGTCCGGTTTTAATCCCGTTTCAATCCTGTTTCAATCCCGTTTCAATCCCGTTTTTAGTCCTGTTTCAGTCCCAGTTTTAGTCCGGTTTTAGTCCTGTTTCAATCCTGTCTTTAGTCGTGTTTTAGTCCTGTTTCAGTCCCGTTTTCAGTCCCGTTTTTAGTCCTGTTTCAGTCCTGTTTTTAGTCCGTTTTTAGTCCCGTTTCAATCCTGTCTTTAGTCCTGTTTCAGTCCTGTTTCAATCCTGTTTCAGCCCTGTTTTAGTCCCGTTTCAATCCTGTCTTTAGTCCTGTTTCAGTCCTGTTTCAGTCCTGTTTCAATCCTGTTTCAATCCTGTTTCAATCCTGTTTCAATCCTGTTTTTAGTCCGGTTTTTAGTCCCGTTTCAATCCCGTTTTTAGTCCTGTTTCAGTCCTGTTTTTAGTCCGTTTTTAGTCCTGTTTCAATCCTGTCTTTAGTCCTGTTTCAGTCCTGTTTTAGTTCCGTTTCAACCCTGTCTTTAGTCCTGTTTCAGTCCTGTTTCAATCCTGTTTCAAGTCCGTTTTTTAGTCCCGTTTCAATCCCGTTTTTAGTCCTGTTTCAGTCCTGTTTCAAGCCTGTTTCAGTCCTGTTTCGATCCTGTTTCAGTCCGGTTTTAGTCCCGTTTCAATCCCGTTTTTAGTCCTGTTTCGTCCCGGTTTTAGTCCCGGTTCAGTCCTGTTTTAGAAGAAGAAGAAGCAACTTTATTGATCTCACAGTGGAGAAATTCTTCTCTGCATTTTAACCCATCCCGTTATTAGGAGCAGTGGGCTGCACATGACTGCGCCGGGGACCATCTCCATGATCTTCTTGCTTCAGCTTGGTCAGGACCTCAGCTGGAGGTACCTATGGTGCATGTTTTGGGTCCTGGGCCTGGTTCAGTCCTGGTTCAGTCCTGGTTCAGTCCTGGTTCAGTCCTGGTTCAGTCCTAGTTCAGTCCTGGTTCAGTCCTGGTTCAGTCCTAGTTCAGTCCTAGTTCAGTCCTAGTTCAGTCCTAGTTCAGTCCTGTTTTAATCCTAGTTCAGTCCTGTTTTAGTTCTTGTATTATATTTGTCAAACAAACACATCGTGGTGTCTTAATACAAAGTTAAAGTTAAACTCAGAAAACATTGTGGGGTTAATGTGACTGAAAAAGAGTTCCAAATGTTTCACATTTACCATTGTTTTGAATTATTTTACTGAATAAACTCAGTTTTTGTAAAACCTCACTCTCATGACTTAATAATAACACAGAACTTACCAGCTTCTGTAAACAATGACATTTACTGATTTCAACATAGAAATAAAATTAATAACCAGAGTAGACTTCAAACTTTTGGCCCTCCACAATATTTTCTGCTTCTCATTTGGCCCCTGGGGAAAAGTAATTGCCCATTCACCCCTGGAATAGAGCCTCCACACCTCAGGGACAAATGAGAGAGATTCCACTGAATTTAACATGATTAAATAGTGTAAACAGAGGCGCTAACGTGTGCAAAGGCGCGATGGCACGTTTGGATAATGGGCCTGTGAGATCCAAATATTACAGAGAGGCTTTTCACAACACTTTGGTCGAGTTCTTGAGACACAAATGAAATGTTCTCAGCGGCAGGAACGAGCTCATGAACGAGGCTTTAAAGACGAGAGGAATCTGGGTCCATGTTGTGCGCCTGCGGCTAAGTAGCTTAGCATTAGCATGTAGCACACGGAAGCTTTCAGGCTTAAAACATCACAATCTAACACACATCCTTCACATTTCACGCCATAAACCGACACAACACCACGGTTACGCACGTTGAGAAGCACCAGCGACCAACATTTCATTCAAAATCCCCCGACGGGCAGCGGTTGGAGGCGCACGGCTAACAAGGCTAACGTGAAGCGCAGGGCCGGGGGCAGCGCAGGGCTCGTACCTGGGCGTAGTTTCAAATAACAACACAAAGTCCGGGGTTTCGTGTGCATTTTTGGGCACCTGAGCTCGTAATCCAGTCGTGCATTTGCATCATCCTAAAACAGAACGCGGGTGTTTGCAGTAAAACGCCGTTGTCATGAGTTTTTTGGGGTTTTTTTTACCTTTCGCGTTTGGGAGTTCCGCGTCCGAAAAGTCAAAGCGCTGGCCCCGTTTCACTCGATCTCTGCATGTCCCGAATCCAAGCGAAAGCCCAACATTTAGCAGCTCTATCCGGCTCCAGAAACGAGAGGAACATGCACGGAACGGGACTTTAAATGGTAGAACTTTCCATTGGCCCTGCGCTCGGGCCTAGCTGCTGCTGCTGCTGCTGCTGCGCCTTTACGCGTACATATGGGCGTATACCGGGGCGCACTTTACCCACAAAGCAACGCAGGGGATTTCAACCGGTTCCTCTCAGACATGTCGCAATGAGCCCTCACTTTCTTCTTGTGTTTGGGACGTTTTACATAGTGATAGGCTCATTTCTTAAACCCATATAAGGTTTATTTTCATGATTATCCACAAACGCTCCAAAGCGCACGGGTGAGAGCGCTGCGTTTGCGTGAACCTCTGCGTGCGTACGTGTGTCTGTGTGTTTGTCTGAGCACCCTGAGCACCCTGAGCACCCTGCAGGGATTAATTACGTCTCATATGCTAATTATTCGTAGTAGAAGTGAGTCGTAGTAGCGCGTAAGGTCACACGGTGTAGGTGTCGGTGTCGGTGTCAGGTCGTGCGCCTCCCGTTCCCAGCTGCACAGTCAACAAAACCTAGGGGGCGACTCCTCTTTATATAGGCTCTAAATATAACTGGAATGTGCAGCAGACACGTCACTCCCAGGCAAAGGAATTCATTTGGCAATCCGCGTCACGGCGCCTCCCTTTTCCCTCCGACTGCGTTTTTCCTGCGCTCATCCAAACCGTGTTTTATGTCAAACTATCTTCACCTAGAGCAGGAGCAGTTTTGAAAGTATAGGTTACTACAGCAATAAAGTGCATGTCCTCCGTTTGATGTTGGCCTAAAATAAAGATTATTGTGTGATATTTACTTACATTTAGACTTAGACAACCTTTACTGATCCACAAGGGAAATGATAATTAGTATAAAATAATAATATCCAATAATATAATATAATATAATATAATATAATACAATATAATACAATATAATACAATATAATACAATACAATACAATACAATATAATATAATATAATATAATATAATATAATATAATATAATATAATACAATATAATACAATACAATACAATACAATACAATACAATATAATATAATATAATAATATCCATTATCCAATAATATAGGCCTAATATAATATAATCCTGGGACCTGAAGAAAAAATATTATTATTATTATTAAATTATTAGTAGTAGTAGTAGTAGTAGTAGTAGTAGCAGTAGTATTTGAATTTTCTATTTGGAGGTAAATGAACACTTTAGCATTTACATTTATTAGTTTAATTATTTATGCATGTTTATTTGTTATTTATTTATATTTTATTATTTATTGATTTACTTATTCATCTATTTTTATGTATTTTTATTATTTTATTTATGTATTATTATTATTATTATTATTATTATTATTTAAATGTTCTGAATGAACACCTCAGCATTTACATTATTTATGCATGTTTTTTTATTATATATTTATTTATTTACTTATTTATGTATTTTTCTTTATTTTTAAATTATTTTATTTTATTTATTATTATTATTATTATTATTATTATGTATTATTATTATTGATTCTTTTAATTTTCTATTTGGAGGTAAATGAACACCTCAGCATTTACATTTTGTTTATTTTATTTTTATTCATAATGTTGTAACATTGTAACTCTGTAATGTTCACTGCTCCTGAAAAAGGATGGGTCAAATGCAGAAGTCAAATTTCTCCCGTGTGTCAGTGTGTGTCAGTGTGTGTCACTGTGTGTCAGTGTGTGTCAGTGTGTGTGTCAGTGTGTGTGTCAGTGTGTGTCAGTGTGTGTGTCAGTGTGTGTCAGTGTGTGTCACTGTGTGTGTGAGACGAATAAAGACTTAATCTAATTCATCTTAATCTAATGGACGTTAATCATGTTAAATCCAGGTGAAGTGAACAACCCGACGACCGACGTCTCGGACAAACTTCTACAGTCGCCTCAAAAAGTTTTTAGATTCCCTTTTCATTTCTTATTTATCTATTTATTTATATATTTTTATCCATCCATCCATCTTCTTCCACTTTTTCCATTTCTGGGTCACGGGGGCAGCAGTCCAAGCAGATCTACTGCCCAGAACACAACGCACCAGCCCCCATGAATCCTCCCGCGGGTGGGGAGTCCACAGGAGGATATATTTTTATTTTTTTATTTATATTTTTTATTTATTATTTATTTATTTGTTTACTTATTTATGCATGTTTATTTTTTATTTATTTATTTATTTATATTATTTATTTATTTATTTATTTACATATTTATGTATTTTTATGTATTTTTTATTATTTTATTTATTTATGTATTATTATTATTTTCTATTTGGAGGTAAATGAACACTTAAGCATTTACATTTTGTACATTTTATTTTTATTTATAACGTTGTAACATGTCCTCTGTAATGGACGTCGGGGACATTTTGGTGTTAAATTCATGTGTAACAACAAAAACTTTTTTTTTTTTTTTTTTTTTTGATGACCAACGTCTCTGACAAACTTCTACAGTCTCAAAAAGTTCTGAGACTCCCTTTTAATTCATTAATTTATTTATTTATTTTATATATTATGTTTTATTTATTTTTTTTATTTGAGTATTTATTTACATATTTATTATTATTTTATTATTATTATTATTATTATTATTATTATTTATTATTTATTCATTATTTATTTATTATTTATTTATTACATTTTTAGATTTTTTTTTTTTTTTTTTTATCATAGCGCAGCCACAGACTAGAATCTCAAAACAATTAAAAGACAGACTGTTTAACTCAATAACACTGTAAAGAACACAAATGAACTGGCCGGGTCTCAGGAGGATATAATAAAAAAGAGTAAAAATATATATAAATGGTAATAATAAATTCTAAATAAGTATCAAAAAAAAAAAAGATAGCAAGAAACAGGTGTCAAAGTCAAATAAGGCATAATTATATAAATGTATGTGTACAAGTCCAAATAAAACAGAAAAATAAGTTATAAAAATAAAAAATCTCATTTAGATAGAAGAGGTCATAGGAAAACTGCAAAAATGATGTGATGATTGACTTTGTGCACTTAGTTTGTGTATTTCTATTTGCTTATAGATTCGGCCAATGTGAAATAATGATATCATAACTTTCTGTGCAAACTATATTTGGGTCATTCCAGAATTGGAATTTTACATTTTACGTCCCACCCATCAAATATTAAATAATCCACATACAAAATACTAAAACATGCAGTTTCTGAGTGAATTTACTTGTCCTGAGACCAAATCTAAAAAAAAGTAAGAGAAAAGAATGCTTGGAAATAGTTTTTAAAATACCAAATAAATCGGGAGATAAGATAAGATAAAACTTTATTGATCTCACACAGGAGAAATTTACTTGTCACAGTAGCTCCAGGCAGGGACAGTTTGAACAAGAAAGAAAAAGTGCATGCAGCAAGAATGGAATAAAGTAAGTAATAATAAAAATAAGTAATAATAATAATAATAATAATACAAACAGTAACTAGGAGAGTATGGGGGAAAAATACCCCCCAAAATGCCATTTTCCTCTTGTCCCGCCCCTTTAATGGCCAAACTGAATCTCAGTTACATTTAAATGTCTTTTTTTTTTTTTTTTTTTTTTTTGATAATTTGTTTCATTTCCATCTCTTGTAACTGTGGAACATTTGCTTTAAAAGACATAATATTTCAAATAATAATTATTATTCATGGAACATGTGTCCCACAACCTGCACCAACCCTGTTACCAGAACATTTTTAGTCTGGTAGAAGAAGAAGAAAACAGAACCACATGATCAATCAATCAATCAATCAACAGTGAACCACATGATCCCCTGGACTTGACATCATCAAACAGTTTTCCAAAAGAATGGGCAGAGCAAAGGTTTATCTTCTATTTTTCATATTTTAATAACCTTGTTAGTCTTGACTGAATGTCTCACTCTGCCTCGTGCAACCCTGTTATGCAAATGATCAGAATAAGACCATCCGTCCATGTTCTTCCTCTTATCCGGGGCCGGGTCGCCGGGGCAAGAGTCTAAACAGGGACTCCCAGACTTCCTTCACCCCGGACACTTCCTCCAGCTCCTCCAGGGGACCCCAAGGCGTTCCCAGGCCAGCCGGGAGACATAGTCCCTCCAGTGTGTCCTGGGTCTTCCCCGGGGCCTCCTCCCGGTGGGACGTGAACACCTCCTGAGGGATGAGTCCAGGAGGCGTCCGGAACAGACGCCCGAGCCACCTCAGCTGCTCCTCTCAACGTGGAGAAGCAGCGGCTCTACTCCGAGTTCCTCCCGTGTGACTGAGCTCCTCGCCCTATCTCTAAGGGAGCGCCCAGTCACTCTGTGGAGGAAACTCATTTCGGCCGCTTGTATCGGCGATCATGTCCTTTCGGTCATTACCAGAGCTCATGACCATAGGTGAGGGGAGGAACAGAGATCGACGGTAAATTGAGAGTTTCACCTTTCGGCTCAGCTCCCTCTTCACCACAACGGTCCGGTACAGTGACCGCATCACTGCCGACGCTGCACCGATCCACCTGTCAATCTCACGCTCCATCCTCCCCTCACTCGTGAACAAGACCCAGACATACTTGAACTCCTCCACCTGAGGAAGAATAACACAATTATTATTATTTTTCCTTTACTTATTTGCATAAATAAGTTTTTCCTCTTGATTAGCAGTAACAGCTAAACAGCTTCTCCTCCTGAGATAAAGTGAACATTAGTGCGGATCTGCAACCCTGTTACCTGCAACCCTGTTACTGTGATTAGAGGAAATACATAAAGAAACCAAATAAATGATGCTGCTCATCTGAACCTTTTGTTATTTGGATTGTTTATTATTTTTTACTATATTATAGCTATATTTTAGTTATTATTATTATTATTTAGTGTCTATACTCTAGTTATTACTATTATTATTTAGTGTTTTATGTTCGCACCTTATCACCGAGACAAGTTCCTAGTTTTGTGAATTGTGTTCACTTGACAATGGCAATAAAAGTCTGATTCTGATGCTGAAATCATGTCATAAAAATGGTACCATTGATCTGTAAGCTGAGCTAATCCAGCATTTGATAGTTTATTACCTCTTATTGATGAATATGTAGCAGAAAATCAGAAAAGTGAAGGTTTATTTTAGAATTTTAAAGCCAAAATGACCTTCAATTCTGGAATGAGAAAAACCAGGTCTAAACCAGGACTAAACCAGGTCTAAACCAGGACTAAACCAGGACTAAACCAGGTCTAAACCAGTTCTAAACTAAGACTAAACCAGGACTACATCAGGACTAAGCCAGGTCTAAACCAGGAATAAACCAGGTCTAAACCAGGTCTAAACCTGGACTAAACCAGGTCTAAACCAGGTCTAAACCAGGACTAAACCAGGTCTAAACCAGGTCTAAACCTGGACTAAACCAGGTCTAAACCTGGTCTAAACCTGGACTAAACCATGTCTAAACCTGGTCTAAACTAAGACTAAACCAGGACTAAACCAGGTCTAAAACAGGACTAAACCAGGTCTAAACCAAGTCTAAACCAGGTCTAAACCAGGTCTAAACCAGGACTAAACCAGGTCTAAACCAGGACTAAACCAGGTCTAAACCAGGTCTAAACCAGGACTAAACCAGGTCTAAACCAGGTCTAAACCAGGACTAAACCAGGTCTAAACCAGGTCTAAACTAAGACTAAACCAGGACTACATCAGGACTAAACCAGGACTAAACCAGGTCTAAACCAGGTCTAAACTAAGACTAAACCAGGACTACATCAGGACTAAACCAGGACTAAACCAGGTCTAAACCAGGTCTAAACCAGGTCTAAACTAAGACTAAACCAGGACTACATCAGGACTAAACCAGGACTAAACCAGGTCTAAACCAGGTCTAAACTAAGACTAAACCAGGACTACATCAGGACTAAACCAGGACTAAACCAGGACTAAACCAGGTCTAAACCAGGTCTAAACTAAGACTAAACCAGGTCTAAACCAGGTCTAAACCAGGACTAAACCAGGTCTAAACCAGGTCTAAACTAAGACTAAACCAGGACTACATCAGGACTAAACCAGGACTAAACCAGGTCTAAACCATTTCTTTTTAACCTGAAAATCCTTGGCTCTCTGCGCTGCTCTGGGGGACCACAGGGGGGCGCTGCGGCTCTACTTTTGTGTGTGAGCAGAATTGAAGGCTTCAGGAAATCTATTACGGCACGAACGTCTGAAACGCCTCATTTGAGCTTTAGAGTTTGACGTGCGTAATTGGAGTTAGTCACATTTGGAGACGCTGTTACCACGCGCGCTCGGGCAGGGCATCCGGGCTTTACGTTCTGCACGACTGCGGATACGTGGAGCCCGTGTTCCTGCGTGTTCCTGTTCTGTAGCTGCAGTGTCACGTGTGCAGGCCACAGTGGCACGTCCTGGTGTCGCTGTGAACTGAATAAGACAAATATAATAAGTGCTCATTTGGAACAGGTTTGGCCAATTCTAATTCTGGAACAAAACTGAGAAATAGCAGTTTTGTTTACGTATTTTTTCAGGATTTCAGGATTTGGCATGATGAATTGTCTGTGAACAGTTCATGTACAGGCTGTGGGGACTTCCTCTTCTCCTGGGAATGTTTCAGTGATTTGTTTTTGGGGCAGAAACGACCCTTTTATTGTTGTAATTCACCTTTTACGCGCGGCCAACACAGAACAGAAACGAGCAGTCTTTCTGCTTTCAGGTCTAAACCAGGTCTAAACCAGGACTACATCAGGACTAAACCAGGACTACATCAGGACTAAACCAGGTCTAAATTAAGACTAAACCCAGACTACATGGGGTCTAAACCAGGTCTAAACTAAGATTAAACCAGGACTACATCAGGACTAAACCAGGTCTAAATTAAGACTAAACCCAGACTACATGGGGTCTAAACCAGGTTTAAACTAAGATTAAACCAGGACTACATCAGGACTAAACCAGGTCTAAATTAAGACTAAACCCAGACTACATGGGGTCTAAACCAGGTCTAAACTAAGATTAAACCAGGACTACATCAGGACTAAACCAGGTCTAAATTAAGACTAAACCCAGACTACATGGGGTCTAAACCAGGACTAAACTAAGATTAAACCAGGACTACATCAGGACTAAACCAGGTCTAAACCAGGACTAAACCAGGTCTAAACTAAGACTAAACCAGGACTACATCAGGACTAAACCAGGTCTAAACCAGGACTAAACCAGGTCTAAACTAAGACTACATCAGGACTAAACCAGGTCTAAACCAGGACTAAACCAGGTCTAAACTAAGACTAAACCAGGACTAAACTAAAACTAAACTAGGACTACATCAGGTCTAAACCAGGACTACATCAGGACTAAACCAGGTCTAAACCAGGACTAAACCAGGTCTAAACTAAGACTAAACCAGGACTAAACTAAAACTAAACTAGGACTACATCAGGTCTAAACCAGGACTACATCAGGACTAAATCAGGTCTAAACCAGGACTAAACCAGGTCTAAACAAGGACTAAACCAGGTCTAAACTAAAACTAAACTAAGACTACATCAGGTCTAAACCAGGACTACATCAGGACTAAACCAGTACTAAACCAGGTCTAAACTAAGTCTAAACCAGGACTAAACCAGGTCTAAACTAAGACTAAACTAGGACTACATCAGGACTAAACCAGGTCTAAACCAGGACTAAACCAGGTCTAAACTAAGACTACATCAGGACTAAACCAGGTCTAAACCAGGACTACATCAGGTCTAAACTAAGACTAAACCAGGACTACATCAGGTCTAAACCAGGACTACATCAGGACTAAACCAGTACTAAACCAGGTCTAAACTAAGTCTAAACCAGGACTAAACCAGGTCTAAACTAAGACTAAACTAGGACTACATCAGGACTAAACCAGGACTAAACCAGGACTAAACCAGGACTAAACACAGAAACGCGCAGTCTTTCTTAGTCTTTGTTCAAATGTTTCAGTGATTTGTTTTTGGGGCAGAAACGTCCTTTTACGCACGGCGAATTACGCATAATGTGCATCACGGAAGAGAAACGAGCACTCTTCTGGACTCTTTGTTCAAATGTCCTTGCAGCCAAAGTTGGCTCCAGGTAGCATCCCCATCCAGAGCGCGTTGCAGCTTTAAAACAGTCCACAATGCCTTGCGGTGCGGTGTCCCAGATCCAAAGGGATGTATTTAGCGGAGGGCTGAAGAAGAACCGTCACGGCGCCTCTTTTTTCTGCGGCTGCGGCGGAGCGCTGCACATCCACGCACGGAGGACGCTTCAACTTTAACACCGACAGCAGCGTTTTGCGCGGCGGCGGCGGCGGCGGCGGGTTTGTTTGCGCCCCTCCGCTCGCCCGCTGCGCCTCTGTTTGCGCCTCAACGTCACTTTGTCGCAAGTGACTGAAGTGATTTACTGCTCCAGCGCTGGAGCTCGGAAGGAACCGACGCGTTTATTCGCTGTTCCGGCCCTAAACTTGAGTCCGGAGAGGGTGAACCGAGTGGATCCTACGGCAAAAGGTAAGACCATTAGAGTCGCCTAATAATAGCAGCTTAATGCGCAGCGCGATGGAGTTTCGGATCGCCTCAGATCCGGAGGTAACGGGAGCATTTCGGGAGAATAGTTCCTCTGCGACCCAATATTTCCACTCGAGAGCCCCGCACCCCTTTAAACAAAGATGCAAGGCAGCTGGACTTGTTTTAAATCTACATTTCTACGCCGTGGGACTGTGCGCAGAGCCTATTTTGGTCATTCTTAACTCAATTAGGTTTAGCGGGGTGAGGAGTCAAAGCGCTCACTTGTTGCTGGAACCTTTGCGCATTTGTAAAGATTTGGTTTGTATGCGTTGTTGTTGTTGTTGTTGTTGTTGTTGTTGCTGTTGTTGTTGTTGTTGTTGTTGTTGTTGTTGTGGCATCTTCATCTTCTTGTCTAAACTCAAGATTACGGTCCAGGACAGTCCCAGTTTTGAGCCCGGTGTCCCCCGTCCCAGTGGATTTGTCCAAAACTAGTGATTTGTTCCAGTTTTATTCAAGAAATGTCCCAGGTGTCCCTATTTTTGACCCATTTGGTCTAAACCAGGACTAAACTAAGACTAAACCAGGACTAGATCAGGTCTAAACCAAGACTAAACCAGGTCTAAACTAAGACTAAACCAGGACTACATCAGGTCTAAACCAGGTCTAAACCAGGTCTAAACCAGGTCTAAACTAAGACTAAACCAGGACTACATCAGGTCTACACCAGGACTAATCCAGGTCTAAACTAAGAGTAAACCAGGACTACATCAGGACTAAACTAGGACTAATCCAGGTCTAAACCAGGTCTAAACCAGGACTACATCAGGACTAAACCAGGACTAAACCAGGTCTAAACCAGGTCTAAACCAAGTCTAAACCAGGTCTAAACCAGGACTAAACCAGGTCTAAACCAGGTCTAAACCTGGTCTAAACCTGGACTAAACCTGGACTAAACCAGATCTAAACCAGGTCTAAACTAAGACTAAACCAGGACTACACTAAGACTAAACCAGGACTAAACCAGGACTAAACCAGGACTAAACCAGGTCTAAACCAGGTCTAAACCTGGACTGGACCAGGACTAAACCAGGACTAAACCTGGACTAAACCAGGACTAAACCAGGACTGGACCAGGTCTAAACCAGGTCTAAACCAAGTCTAAACCAAGTCTAAACCAGGACTAAACCAGGACTAAACCAGGACTAAACCAGGTCTAAACCAGGTCTAAACCAAGTCTAAACCAAGTCTAAACCAGGTCTAAACCAAGTCTAAACCAAGTCTAAACCAGGTCTAAACCAGGTCTAAACCAGGTCTAAACCAGGACTAAACCAGGTCTAAACCAGGTCTAAACCAGGACTAAACCAGGACTAAACCAGGTCTAAACCAGGTCTAAACCAAGTCTAAACCAGGACTAAACCAGGACTAAACCAGGTCTAAACCAGGTCTAAACCAGGTCTAAACCAAGTCTAAACCAGGTCTAAACCAGGTCTAAACCAGGTCTAAACCAGGTCTAAACCAGGACTATCACAATTTATAACTAATCTGATCCCTGTCAACAGTAAAGAGTTTGTTGGTGTTTGTTTTGTAAAACTTTGATGCCTGCTGCCTGCCCCCTGACGGGCCCCTCTCCTCACGGGCCCCTCTCCTCACGGGCCCCTCTCCTCACGGGCCCCTCTCCTCACAGGCCCCTCTCCTCACGGGCCCCTCTCCTCACGGGCCCCTCTCCTCACAGGCCCCTCTCCTCACGGGCCCCTCTCCTCACGGGCCCCTCTCCTTCTGCGTTTAAAGTCTGGAGCAGTGGAAATAAATGTGGATATGGTGCTGGAACAAAGGCGGTGTTCTTCTGGCTGAGCGTGCCGTCCAGATGTGCGGGCTCCGGGCGCCGCTGACCTCTCCAAACGGGGAGCTGAACTTAAGGAGTTTAGGATTACGCCGGGGGGAGGGCGGCTGCTGGAGGTGGTGCTGAGGTGAAGACCGGACCGGGCCGTAGAACCACTCAGGGCTGGACCGGGACCAAAAAACAGCCCTGGCATTTTTGTCTTAGACCGGCCCCTCGTAATTATCGGAGCACAACGGACTCATTTATGTTTAGTATTTTACTATTGTTACGTCCTGACCGAGGGGAAACCAGGGCGCAACATTTAAAGGAAAAATCCCAAAAACCACCAGTAAACTCACAGTAACTCCACATTCAACGGTTTATTTAAAATGCACCTTTTCGCCGAAAGGTGAGCGATTTTCCTGCCTGTCCATCACCTAAAAGTCCCGGTATTATCCTCACATTACGACTGCTGACCTGCTGTGCCTGTGCCACACTTCCCTGGTCACTCTGTCCCTCAGGTTCCCTCAGGTTCCCTCGGGTCCAGGTTTCGTCCAGGGTTAGTCCAGGTTTAGTCCAGGGTTAGTCCAGGTTTAGTTCAGGTTTAGTCCAGGTTTGGTCCAGGTTTAGTCCAGGGTTAGACCAGTTTTAGTCCTAGGTTAGTCCAGGTTTAGTCCAGGTTTAGTCCAGGTTTAGTTCAGGTTTGGACCGGGTTTAGTCCAGGTTTAATCCAGGTTTAGACCAGGTTTAGACCAGGTTTAGTCCAGGTTTAGACCAAGTTAAGACCAGGTTTAGTTCAGGTTTAGACCAGGTTTAGACCAAGTTAAGACCAGGTTTAGTTCAGGTTTAGACCTGGTTTAGACCAGGTTTAGTCCAGGTTTAGTTCAGGTTAAGACCAGGTTTAGTTCAGGTTAAGATCAGGTTTAGTCCAGGTTTAGACCAAGTTAATACCAGGTTTAGTCCAGGTTTAGACCAGGTTTAGTTCAGGTGAAGACCAGGTTTAGTTCAGGTTAAGACCAGGTGTAGTCCAGGTTTAGACCAGGTTTAGTTCAGGTTTAGACCAGGTTAAGACCAGGTTTAGTCCAGGTTTAGACCAGGTTTAGTCCAGGTTTAGACCAAGTTAAGACCAGGTTTAGTCCAGGTTTAGACCAGGTTTAGACCAGGTTTAGTCCAGGTTTAGACCAGGTTTAGACCAGGTTTAGTCCAGGTTTAGTCCAGGTTTAGACCAGGTTTAGTCCAGGTTTAGTCCAGGTTTAGTCCAGGTTTAGACCAGGTTTAGTCCAGGTTTAGTCCAGGTTTAGACCAGGTTTAGTCCAGGTTTAGTCCAGGTTTAGACCAGGTTCCCTGTCCACCTTCAGCCTGGGCTGCAGAGGACGTGGAGGCTCCAGCCCCTCCAGAGAATATGTCTGTTATTTTAGAACATTTTGCAGCGTCTATAGTGAGATTTTTTCATCTTTTATCCAGTAACTTCTCCACACCCCCTTTTCTGCCGCTTCTCCACGTTTCCACCTCGACACTGAAACTGTCAGGATCAGTGCAGAGAAAGGGGCGGGACCACTCTCGTAAGCTTCTATACCCTGATTGGTTTAGTCCACTGTCTGTACTGAAGATGGACCAATGGGATGCTGATCTGTACTGGACTAAAGGGGAAGGGGCTGTTCACTTGAAAACTGCCAATTCGTGACATCATAAGGTGGAACAGAGCGTTTGGAGCTTTGGAGACGAATAATAAAGAGTTCCTCAAACATGTGAATGAAACAAACACAACTCCAGGTCTGTTTTTGAGGAGGAACAACATTAAAACATGACTTAAAGCTCACTGAAGTCCATTTTGCGTAGTATATCGCCTTTAATACTTACAGCTCAGTATTTTTGAATCTTCACTTGAGCTACATTTGAGATTGTGGAGCTTCAGTGTTGCACAAATTCCTCAAAAAGTCAAAGACAAAAGAGGTTTTGTTCAGACATATGTCAAACGTTCAAACTAAAAAGTCTTTGTGGGCTGCAGCCAAACAGTCGTTTACAGTAGTGCGGAGTCCAGACACGTGATAAAAGTTCAAATCAGAGTCTAAAATGGTTTTGATCCGATCTCCGTTCATCTCCAGCCCTGCACTGAGGGAACTTCACCGGAGTTTCACCTGTCAATCACAGGAGCAGACCAATAGGAGTGGGTTTAAGAACAGAGATGTGTAAAACAGATTTATTTTTTAATTTAAACAAGGACAGTGCAGAGAAAACATCAAATTCACAGAGAAAAGATTCTCTGTGCCAGATTTAGCTACAAACTCCTTTCCATGTGCAGTCCTCAGGCAGGAACAAAATATATTAAAGAAACTATTTACAGTAACCCAACTCTAACAACAAGAGCGTCTCCTGAAAATAAGCACAGTCCAATTCATCATTAAACATTTAATCAAAATTCATTCTAATTTCCATAAATACAAGATTTTAAATTCAATTTACATGTCCACATGTCCCCAAAACGACACATCCACACATCCCCAAAACGACACGTCCCCAAAACAACACATCCACATGTCCACACGTCCCCAAAACGACACGTCCACACGTCCCCAAAACGACACATGCCCAAAACGACACATCCACATGTCCCCAAAAAGACACGTCCCCAAAACGACACATCCACATGTCCCCAAAACGACACATCCACATGTCCCCAAAACGACATGTCCATATGTCCCCAAAACGACACGTCCACATGTCCTCACGTCCCCAAAACGACACGTCCACATGTCCCCAAAACGACACGTCCACATGTCCCCAAAACAACACGTCCACATGTCCCCAAAACGACCCGTCCACATGTCCACACGTCCCCAAAACGACACATCCACATGTCCCCAAAACGACACATCCACACGTCCACACGTCCCCAAAACGACACGTCCACATGTCCCCAAAACGACACATCCACATGTCCCCAAAACGACATGTCCATATGTCCCCAAAACGACACATCCACACGTCCACACGTCCCCAAAACGACACGTCCACATGTCCCCAAAACGACACATCCACACGTCCACACGTCCCCAAAACGACACGTCCACATGTCCCCAAAACGACACGTCCATATGTCCCCAAAACGACACGTCCATATGTCCACACGTCCCCAAAACAACATGTCCACATGTCCCCAAAACGACACATCCACATGTCCCCAAAACGACACATCCACATGTCCCCAAAACGACACATCCAAAACGTCCGCACGTCCCCAAAAGGACCAGAAATACCGTCCCCATACGGTCCATTCTGAGTCAGGTTAAATACACACACTCACATGTCTCTTATCTGAGTCACGGCCCGTTGGCTCCTCGCGGCTCTGGACTGTGGAATGCGCCGGAACGTCTTATCAGAACTGTTACAGGATCAAGGGCCCATCTTTGGAGTCAGACTCCACCTCCGTCTGTGTCCGGGTCGGTAGAGGCTCCTGAGCGGCTCCTGAGCGGCTCCTGAGCGGCTCCTGAGCGGCTCCTGAGCGGCTCCTGAGCGGCTCCTGAGCGGCTCCTGAGCGGCTCCCGAGGAACACTGACAGACATATAATACAGTATATAGGCATCTGTGTGGACCGTTGCCATGGCATTGGTCCTAAATAAATATGGCAGTAAATTTAGTTGTTAAATTAGACTTTAAATAATTCTCTGGCCACTAAAGCCACGATAAAAGCCATTCTGTCGACTAAACACATACACTACAATAATTAAATTCATAATTACATCAGTATTTTACTTCTGTTCTCTTCAAAAGGATCATCATGTGTCTCTTAAAGGTCCTATATTACACAAAATGGACTCTTGTGACGTTAATGCTGTTTGATTTTCAACAAAAAGGTGAGAGACACTGAAAAGCTGTCGGCTAATGCTAATGCTAATGCTAATACTAGCTTGTGACTAATGTTCTTTAGAGGGACTTGTTTAACAGCACAGATCAGATCACCTGTTGGAATTCAGATCAGTCAGTTCTTTCTCCTCAGACTGAGTTAAAATAAGCTCAGATTAAAGCCTAATAAACCAGACAGAGCAGAGCCTACAGTTAGCGTCACACCGCGGGGAATGCTGATGACAAATTTCAATGAACTCAAAATGCAGCTCTGTTCAAACACTCCTGGATCCGAGGCTCGACACAGACTAAACAACTCAATCCACAAAGTTCTATCAGATGGAACATGTTTTCCGCCACAGTTCGATATCAGATGTGCTTTTATGAACCTTTCCCGTCGACCAGGGACCAGAATTTCAAAATCAGAACCAGGGACACTCGGTTTGTGGTGGCTGGTAATAAAAATAAAATAAAATTGTGAAACGAGTGCGTAATTAAACACCAAAATCACTTTTTCCTACTGATTAACTGTGTAACAGAGTGTAAAATAGAAGTGTATCCCTGTCCCTGGCCTTATTTGGTTCATATTTGTTCAAAATCTGACTTTTGGGTCAAAGTCGTGTCTGTACCGCCTCTTTAGGACCAACTACATCCACGACATTTGAGTTTCTGGGTTGTTGTGGCTGTCGGTCGGCTGTCAGTCATCGCTTCAGGGTCATTTTTAAGCAGCTTTTCTGTATTTTACCCAAACAAGGCACAGTTTATGTCTCTTTACTGTTGGCAGGGATCAGATTGGTCAAAAATAGGGACATGTGGGACATTTCTTGTATAAAACTGGGACAAATCACTGGTTCTGGGACAGGGGACACAGGGCTCAAAACTGGGACTGTCCACATGTCCCCAAAACAACACATCCACATGTCCTCACGTCCCCAAAACGACACGTCCACACGTCCACATGTCCCCAAAACGACACGTCCACATGTCCACACATCCCCAAAACAACACGTCTACATGTCCTCACGTCCTCAAAACGACACGTCCACACGTCCACATGTCCCCAAAACGACACGTCCACACGTCCCCAAAACGACACGTCCACATGTCCCCAAAACGACACATCCACATGTCCTCACGTCCCCAAAACGACACGTCCACATGTCCCCAAAACGACACGTCCACATGTCCACACGTCCCCAAAACGACACGTCCACATGTCCCCAAAACGACACGTCCACATGTCCCCGAAACGACACGTCCACATGTCCCCAAAATGACACGTCCGCATGTCCCCGAAACAACACGTCCGCATGTCCACACATCCCCAAAACAACACATCCACATGTCCACAAAACGACATGTCCGCATGTCCACATGTCCCCAAAACGACACGTCCACATGTCCCCGAAACGACACATCCACATGTCCTCACGTCCTCAAAACGACACGTCCACATGTCCCCAAAACGACAGGTCCACATGTCCACACGTCCACATGTCCACATGTCCACATGTCCACATGTCCCCAAAACGACACGTCCACATGTCCACATGTCCCCAAAACGACACATCCACATGTCCCCAAAACAACACGTCCACATGTCCCCGAAACGACACGTCCACACGTCCCCAAAACGACACGTCCACATGTCCCCAGGTTGACACGTACACATGTCCCCAAAACGACATGTCCCCAAAACGATATGTCCCCAAAACCTCCAAGAACACATCCACACGTCCACATGTCCACAAAACGACACGTCCACACGTCCCCGAAACGACACGTCCCCTGGGACTGTCCCAGGTAAATAGGGACGACTGATCCCCCAACCATAGACTGTTTAGGAGCCAGGTCCATATGAGGAATTTATTAATGTACAAAATAAACAAAACAAAATAAAAACCCCAGGATCATGTAGAGCATTTTTAATATGAACATTTCAAAGTGCCTACGACAGGTTAGACTGCAAATTTTACTAAAACACAGTGAAGATCATGACGTAAACTGGACAAAAACTCCTCTAATGTAATAACAAATTGTTATCTGATAATTAAACACATAAGAAAACACTTTTATCTTGTTGAAATCATGTTGAAAGTGTCAAAAAATGTGTTTTGTTAGAAAATAATTAGTGCCGAACGTTTGGATATAGAATTCTTTGTGATGTCATCTATACGGGACAATACTGTAAAATAAAACTCTCTGCTTCCTGTCATTTTCAACATATTTTTAAACTTTTCATCTCTTATTCCTTCTTGGTTGGTGTAAGACTTTATCATGTATATTTTCAGCAGGTTTATCCCGTCAAATTATGTAGAAATTTAAGAATTACACTTTAAGACCAAAGTTATGGGTTCATAGCAGAAGTTACAGAGAGCGGGGGCGACCGTTTTTCAATGTAACGTGAACTAGAGCCAGAGTCGAAGGAGCTGGAAGCGCCCCCATGCTCACTTCCTGTTTGGAACATAGCGGCGAGCGGGTTAGCGATGTCCATTCATATTTACAGTCTATGGCCTTTGCTTATTTCCTATTTTTCTCGCCTAAACCTGGACTCTGCTCGGACTTCTAATAAACTTCAGCAGCTGCGGAGCTCCATTTCACAGCCGCTCTGTTCCCAATTAGACCGGCGCATAAACGTCTGCTAATTACATGTTTCGCCGCAGGGAACGCATTCTAAAGTAGCCTGAGTTCGTAATCAGAGCGTCCCAAAGCCACTGCCGCAGCTCGAGTCCAGTTCGTAAAAAAAAGCCTCCATTGTTCTTCATCGCAGACCTCAGTTCAGAGTCTGAGGTTTGAGATGGAGCTGCTCGTGCTCGTTAACTCCACAAATGTAAACGGGCAAAACAAACGAGCAATAATCCAGGTTTGGAGAAGGACCTCGCTGAGGAGCTCGGGTTTGGAGAAGGACCACGCATATTAGCTGTATTAGCGTGTTCACTTTAAGCGGATTTTTACGGCGGATGTTGCCGTCCCGCATCCTCCGTAAGCGGATGTTTACAAGTGAACAGGCTAATAGAGCTAACCTGGGCGCCGCAGTGATACAAGTCGAGAGAAAGTATGCAAATGCGAATTACGCTGCTGAATTTTTCGCGGACAACTGTTTGTGACGCAAATATATCACTTTTTGGACAAATGTTGTTTTGAGAAGAAAAACAAGCTTTATTAAATGTCCCCGCGAACTTACCGGACCTACGTTCCCGAGCTCCAGAACCGGAGCAGAACCGGGCTCAGAGGACGCGGTGAGCGGTAAGCCAGTGTTAATGCACGATACTATTAGAGTAACGTGGGAAACCCAAGGCTGCTTTGCACAATCGTTCCGATCTGAAAGACAGCCTGGCAACGAGGCTAACCGAGGGCTCCTGAGCGGGGGAGCCAATCAGAGAGCGGGGGAGGGGTGGAAAGACGGTGGCACGTACTACGCGACTGACATGATTGGCTATGGGCTACGTATACGCCAAAGATAGACATTTGTAATGCCCAATAAACGGCCTTTGGCGATCGTAAACCACACCTCCACTACGAGATGTTCAGTAGGTGCTCCCAGACCATATATCACTGTGATATGGTCTGGTGTAAACCAGGGGTGGGTATTGGTAAAGAAGTCACGATTCAATCCGAATCACGATTCATATGCCTCGATGCGATACTATCACGATGCATCACGATACTTGAATTATTGCGATGCATTGCAATATATTCGACATACTTCAGTGAAAATGTACCAAAAAAAAGAGGATAACTTAAATATCAGTGGCTGTGTATCTGGGTCGTGTCTTCAACTGATACAGAACTCTGAGCAACTCAATTCATAACTGAATTTATTGAATAACAAAAACAAATAAACCAAACCAATAACAAAAAAAGTGCAGAGGATTTTTTCTAAAACAAAAAATGATGTTCAAACATTTGCCGTTTTGGAGGTAGCTCCCATCATAACAAACAATACCCTTTCACAAAGAAAAAAGTGCAGAGGATTTATTTTAAAAAAGACTAATAATTTATGTATTTATTTATTTATTTATATTAAACATTAAATTATTAAATATGACATTATTAATTAATAATAATCGATTTTTGGCATCAAGAATCGATGCAGTATATTGTGAAAGTTAGTATCGCGATGCATTGTCATGACGATTATTTTGCACCCCTAGTGTAAACCAGGCAACTATTAGAGGGGAACCCATACAGATTAACATTTAAAAAAAAACCGCGCTATCCCTTTAAAGCCCCAGTGTGTAGGATTGGTGGCGCATAGGTGGATGGTGCTATTGCACTTTCTGTTTTAGCTACGGCAGACCTCGAGGGTCACCCGGGCGCGCCGTAACCCGCGCACGAGCCGCGCACGAGCCGCGCGCCGCTACTGTATAAATAAAACGCGGTCGAGTTTTTTTTTTTTTCTTTTCTCATGAAAACACACATTCCCGATCGTGTACCATGACAATCTACACATCAAATGAAACCTTACAGTCTCCTCTTTTTGAATATGCAATTCATTTCCCTGCACAACAATCACTCCCCGAGCACATGGGGCTTTTATACGGAAAAGCACAAAACGAGGTTTGTTACTTAGCTTACCTTTGAAGGCTCTGGACAGGTCAAACTCTGTATTTCACCATAAACTTGGTCTCAATTTGTCCGTAAGGATCCAGCGAATAAAATCCAGTAAAACAATTTAGTCCAAAACACGTGTTAGATCCATTACGACGTCTGATCCGGCAGCATGCTTGTGTTGTTTACCCAAAACCAGGAGCCTTGCCGAAGGCGAAGGCGGAGCCCAAATGTCCTTCTGCGGCTCTCGTATTCAAAATGGCTGCCTCTGCATGGGGAAGATCCCCCTTTTATGTGACTATATCTAAGTCCAAAAGAATACTTTGATTTCATGATGGAAGTGAAAAGGCTTGGAAAACACTGTATTTTTGAATGGGTATCTTCAATTTCGGTAATTAACGGGTAAAAATCTTACACACTGTCCCTTTAAAGAGTCCGTTTTGGGTCATATCAGGCCTTTCAGCCGTCCGTGGGTTCATGTTGGTGTAGGTGCAGAGAAGGTTGGATTTTGAAATTTGGAACAGACACAGTAACATATGGAGGGAGTGTGGGCACCGGGGCAGTGGAAGACTTTTCTGTGCCAACCCCGGAGCTCCTGGTGTGAGCTGCTCCTTCACAAACAGTTAATAATTCATTCGTCTCGTACAGCGCTTCTCCAGACTCCCAGGATCGCTTAAATGTGCGTTGTGTAACTTTTCTGGTGGAGATTCTGTTAAATTCTCCACGGAGGTGTTATTCCTTTGTCTGGAAAGTTCCACAGTATGGCTTTAAACCTTTCTATCTTCATGGATCCCAAACCAGACCAAGTTCCAGGTCAGATCCAGGTCAGATCTGTGACGACATTCTGACTGCTCACAGTCAGAATGTCGTTTTTTTTCTTGGTATTTTTGAGCTCTAAAACCACCTGTGATTGAATAAATGTAAAGTAGAGCTGTTTAATGTCACACTGCGGAACATTCCACGCAAATCAACGACGTGTCTGTAGAAACGAGCAGGTGAAGAAGCCCAAAAAGTTACACAGTGCAGCTTTTAATTCACGCATTTAAAGTTAGAATATTGAAACAGCCTCAACAGTTAAACTTTACACACGAGCACAGGTGGTGACGGTCTTGCCAAAGGGCACAATGGCAGGGAGAGAATGGAAACACAGGAAATGGGACAAGATCTCGCAAAACAAGACTGTGCACCATGAGGAAAATGACCTTGTGAGTGTTTTTTTGGGGGGTATTTTTTACATTTGGATTGGACAAAACTGGGTAAAGTGGTGCGAATCACATTTCTCGAGAAGCCGCTGTTCCAAAAATCAGAGCTACGATCACATAAAAACATGTAAAATAAAGTCGAAACTGTGAAGTGAACCACAAAATGTATTTATCCTGCAGTATGTCAGAACTTCGTCTTGTTTTCGATGAGGTAACGGTGTTAGAACACGGTTTAAAACTCATATCTTGAGCTAATCCAGTGCTTCTCAATTATTTTCTGTGACGCCCCCCCCTAGGAAGAAGAAAAAATTTCACGCCCCCCTTCCTGCGCGTGACTATAAATAGTATTATTTGTCTAGAAAATTGTTATGAGAACACCAATGTATCCTTTTATTAACATTATAAACAAAAAAAAGAAAGAAACTTACAACAAAGACTGCACTGAGGACTCAAATATTAATGTGTTTTTAATGCAGCTTTGCGCACATTTGTTTACGTTTTACAGAAATGAAACTTAAAACCACCTCATTTGCATAAGCTAAAAGCACTGAAAAAAACCGCTCTCTCCTTGTGCCGCTGATGCGTCAGCTTCTGTCGGACTAAAGGACACGACTCAGTGGAATATACGTGTTTTTTCTGTGACAGAGGATGTTCTGTTAATGGTGAGACTGTGCGTAAATCGCATGTGAGAACGCCACTGCCAACTACTGTTGTTGATGTGCAATTACACTTAGTTCTAGTACAGTACAGCAAAAAAACATGTTTCCCAGGGTCATACGCGCCCCCCCTGGCATCACGCCACGCCCCCCCAGGGGGGCGCGCCCCACTATTTGAGAAGCACTGAGCTAATCTGACCTGTGATCACTGTACCTGCTGATCGCGATGTTCTGCATAGTTCTTGTCACGTTATTTTCAGATTCTTACAGACTGTGCACATCGCCTGCCCCCTCATCCCTGGGTACGTCTCGCCTCAGCTCTTCGTGTGGAATGCTCCTTTTCTTTTTTAACACAGAGATTACACACAGCACTAAAGTTATTCTACACACCGACGGGGTTTAGGCTGAAGTTTTAACTCTTGTTTTGCCTAACCCTATTAACATACAGAAAGAAAAGACGGCAGAACTATTTACAGAAAAAAAAGAAAGAAAAAAACTAATTGTTTATAAGTGCAGGAAAGAATAGTTGCTTAATTCTTTTGGTACACACATATACACACTAGGGTTATAACTTTTTGAACTTCATTCATTCATTCATCTTCTTCTGCTTTTTCCATTTTCTGGGTCGCGGGGGCAGCAGTCCAAGCAGTGTTCTGCTGCCCAGAACACAATGCACCAGCCCCCATGAATCCTCTCGTGGGTGGTGGGTCCACAGGAGGACGGCTCACGTCACAACCTTGATGTATCTTCTGCCATGGGGGGCTACCAATGTCTGTAGACACTGGGGGCGAGGTGGGGTTAAGTGTCTTGCCCAAGGACACAACGGCAGCGCTCATCTGTGGGAGCTGGGATCACACACGGTCAACCCGTCAAGAGCCGGATTCGAACCGCCAACCCCTGGATCACTAGACAAGTGCTCTACCAACTGAGATACTGCCGCTTTGATTTTAAAATTTTGAAATTTTTTCCAAAATCAAAGTCCTGCATCATGATTGGATGAACTTTTTGGTATAATTGAAGGATCCAAACTCCATTTTCAACACTCTTTTAAAAAAGTCCCCCCGAAACAAAAAAGTATTAATGGTAAAAGGAGAAATTCAATTTGTCAACTGGACAAAGTTTATTTGGTCAAAAACGTTTCGCAGCTCATCCGAGAGGCTTCGTCAGAACTGACTTTTACCATAGATTCTACCTGGACGACTGAGGGATTCTTCACACAAAAAAGTATTAGATACACATTACAGCCAATGATATGAAATGTGAAACCGCTAAGTGATCACAAGTCAATTTGACTGAAAATGGATCAATGATAAGTTGTACTGTCATCATAATATACTGGAGTTTCAGTTTCTATTCTTACACTTTATAATTCTGAAGTCTGAAGTCTTTTTTCAAAAATATGACCAAATGAACGTCAATTCCTTTCATTACTACTCACTGCTCCTGAAAAAGGATGGGTCAAATGCAGAAGTCACATTTCTCCCGTGTGTCACTGTGTGTGTCATTGTGTGTGAGACCAATAAAGGCTCAATCTTACTAGCAAAAGTTCATCAAAATATGATACAGGGTATAGAGGTTGTAAAAAAGTTATAACCCTAATACAGACACTTCGTATTACACTGGTCTACAAAATTTTGGACTTGATCTGCTTCCAAGATAAAAGTGGCTAAATCTCATTTATATTGATAAGATGAACTGAAAATCAATTGATAACTGTGCTGGGTGCTAATGTATTCAATATATGTAATGATATAATAATAATTAATAATAATAATAATAATAATAATAATAATATATATACAGGGGGTCCTCGGGTTACGACGGTCTCGACTTGCGATGTTTCGTGGTTACGAACGCGCCCTCATTAAAAAAAAAAAAAAAAAAAAGTACGCGTCATTCCGTCTTACGCGGTTTAGCGTGGTAAGCAATGTAAACAAACGCGCGCGGCGCACGGTGTAAGAATACGCTTTGTTGTGGTTGTAGGGCGAAGAAGACGGCCTCGTGTGTGTGCCCAATGTGGGCGGAAGTACCTGATGTGAGCTCTGATCTGCCCCTATGAAAGCGGCAGTGATAACCAAGCAGTGTAGTGGTCTAATTATTGAGATGGAAAGGTTATTGGTGCTTTGGTTGGAAGATCAAAGGCGAAATCCGACTTACGACGAAATTCGGGTTACGACGCGTCTTATGAACGGATCAACGTCGTAACCCGAGGACCCCCGTATATATATTTAGGGCTCTCAAGTTTTGAAGTTTGGTTGGAGTGAGATTTTTTTTTTGGGGGGGGGGATTGAAATGGACAGGTGTAAATGTTGGTCTAAAGAGCAAAACTACAAAGTAACTAACGAGAGTTCTATAAATGAAGTTATTACCTGATGGTTCTCAGTCCTGAGTTGGATGTTCGTTTGTTTTATCATTCACCGTTTTGTCATCGTTCGTTCATCTCACTCGTGTTCAGTCGCCGTCCTTCAGTTATCACTGACAGTGCAGCGCGCGCTTAGCTGAAACTAGACTCTACGGTCTGCCCGACAACAGAACAATCTAGTTTTTGATTGGCTGAAAAGGGCATGGTGCCTGGATAACTCTTCTGAGCCGCACAGAAGCGCTGTGACCAGTGTGGCTAGAGTTTCATTGAATTGCTTAAAGGTCCCATGGCATGAAATTTTCACTTTCTGAGGTTAATGTGAGCTCTCTGTCCTCCTCATTTGCATTCAAGCAACAACGCCCATAATGGAGTGTTCCAGAGTGACATTTATGACTCTTTCTCATCTTATCTCTGTTTCTCATGCACTGAGTGTTGATTTTGAAGAAGGATTCATTTACAGTATTAGGGAACCATTAAGGAGCCATATAAAAGCATCAATGAAGTTCCACCCCCGTCTGTCTGTACTCAGCGTCTCTGTAAATCACGCCCAGAGAGTTTGGACTGCGAATGCGCTAGGCAATGCGAAATGCGTTTTTTTATTTGCCTGGAGGCACGTCCGAGTGTTTCACACTCTCAAAGCGTGAGACTTGAGAGCTGTGATATATTGTTATTTTCTGTTTCCTTCCCCTGTTTATGTTTCCATGGAAGGAAGTCATTTCTCCCCCAAAAACACGGAAGTGGGTCACAGAGCGAAGCGGAGAGCTTGGCCACGCACCCACCCCCTACTATAGGCCATCTCTGTCCTCCTCATTTGCATTCAAGCAACAACGCCCATAATGGAGTGTTCCAGAGTGACATTTATGACTCTTTCTCATCTTATCTGACCTGTAACTTCGTCTGGTCTTTGAAGAAGGATTCATTTACAGTATTAGGGAACCATTAAGGAGCCATATAAAAGCATCAAGAAGTACCATGTCATGGGACCTTTAACAGAATTTCAGCGTGAGAAATACCACGTGTGGCGTGTGTGTGTCACACTCTCAAAGCGTGAGACTTGAGAGCTGTGATATATTGTTATTTTCTTTTCCTTCCCCTGTTTGTTTCCATGGAGAAGTCATTGCTCTGCCTGTTCTATAGTGACATTAAACAGCTCTACTTTACATTTATTCACATTATATATGACTGTGAGCGGGGTCGCCTCTCCACAGATCTGACCTGTAACTTGGTCTGGTTTGGTCTCTGTAAAATTATGAATATTAAGGCTGATAAATGCGCCAAACACAACTCCAGGTGTTTGTGCCGAGGAAACGACATTAGAACAGATCAGAGAATAGAACAATATCGGCTCTTTAACGGAAAACATTTTCTCTTATTCTCTAGCTGTAATAAGACGATATTCAGCGTAGTTCTCGTCACATTATTTTCAGATTATTGTTCACGAGCGCCGTGTGTGTTCGTGTACAGTCCTCTCTCACCTCGGCGCTCCGTGGAATGCTCTTGAGAGTCGTGTGTTTGTGCAGCGAAGGCGAGAAAACAAATGTGTGCTGCAGGTTCCAGATGGTGAGAGGTCCAGAGCCTGAGCTGCTGCAGAGGCTGAGCTGAAGGAAAATTACACCAATATAACACATTTGTTTGGTCACTTCTTTAAAACACTTTAAAACACTCATATCGCACTATTTTCTGATCTGTTCTGATGTCGTTTCCTCGTCACAAACACTTCCTGGAGTTGTGTTTTGTTTCATTCACACATGTTTAAGACACAAACCTGCACATTTAGCACGACTTCTTCTCTCAAACTGCAAATGTGATGAGAAAAATACAAAAAAATGAGTCATTTTTTTACTCCAAGTTTGGTCCAGGTTTAGTCCAGGTTTAGTCCAGATTTATTCCAGGTTTGTTCCAGGTTTAGTCCAGGTTTGGTCCAGGTTTAGTCCAGGTTTAGTCCAGGTTTGGTCCAAGTTTGGTCCAAGTTTGGTCCAAGTTTGGTCCAGGTTTGGTCCAGGTTTAGTCCAAGTTTGGTCCAAGTTTGGTCCAGGTTTGGTCCAGGTTTAGTCCAGGTTTAGTCTAGGTTTAGGCTAGGTTTAGCCCAGGTTTAGTCCAGGTTTAGTCCAAGTTTGGTCCAGGTTTAGTCCAGGTTTAGTCCAGATTTATTCCAGGTTTGTTCCAGGTTTGGTCCAGGTTTAGTCCAACTTTTGTCCAGGTTTAGTCTAGGTTTAGTCCAGGTTTAGTCTAGGTTTAGTCCAAGTTTGGTCCAGGTTTAGTCCAAGTTTGGTCCAGGTTTAGTCCAAGTTTGGTCCAGGTTTAGTCCAGGTTTGGTCCAGGTTTAGTCCAGGTTTAGTCTAGGTTTAGTCTAGGTTTAGTCTAGGTTTGGTCCAGGTTTAGTCCAGGTTTAGTCTAGGTTTAGGCTAGGTTTAGTCCAGGTTTGGTCCAGGTTTAGTCCAGGTTTAGTCTAGGTTTAGTCCAGGTTTAGTCCAGGTTTATTCCAAGTTTAGTCCAGGTTTGGTCCAGGTTTAGTCCAGGTTTAGTCCAGGTTTGGTCCAAGTTTAGTCCAGGTTTGTTCCAGGTTTAGTCCAGGTTTAGTCCAAGTTTGGTCCAGGTTTGGTCCAGGTTTGGTCCAGGTTTAGTCCAGGTTTGGTCCAGGGTTAGTCCAGGTTTGGTCCAGGTTTGGTCCAGGTTTGGTCCAGGTTTAGTCCAGGTTTGGTCCAGGTTTGGTCCAGGTTTAGTCCAGGTTTGGTCCAGGTTTGGTCCAGGTTTGGTCCAGGTTTAGTCCAGGTTTGGTCCAGGTTTAGTCCAGGTTTGGTCCAGGTTTGGTCCAGGTTTGGTCCAGGTTTGGTCCAGGTTTGGTCCAGGTTTAGTCTAGGTTTAGTCCAGGTTTGGTCCAGGTTTGGTCCCTCCTGTGTGCCTGTGTGTACCTCTCTGAAAATGCGATGAGAAAAATAGAAAAACATGAGTAATTTCTTCCAAACGCAGATCTGTTTTTGTGATCGAACTCTTTGTTTGTTCATGTGCGGGAGTCTCAGGCTTTTCCAAACACTTACATAATCAGAGCCCATTGTGTCGTCTTCCTCTGTAACCGAGAGTTTCCTGTGTTCCTCTGGGCCGAGTGCATCAAAACATTTCTCCTTTTTCGAGCAGAATGTTTTCAAGCTCCTGTATTATTATATTACACAAAATTAACTCTAATGTGAGTTTTGAGGAGTGTTTTAATGTTTCACCTCCTCCTGTTACTGTGTTTTCTGTTTGAGAGAAGAAGTCTTCAAAATACTGCAGGGGACTAAACCTGGACTAAACCTGGACTAAACCTGGACTAAACCTGAACTAAACCTGGACTAAACCTGGACCAAACCTGGACCAAACCTGGACTAAACCTGGACTAAACCTAGACTAAACATGGACTAAACCTGGGCTAAACCATGTTTAGTCTAGGTTTAGTCCATGGACTAGGTTTAACCAGGACTAAACCATGAACTAAACCAGGTTTGGTCCAAAACCAGGTTTGGTCCAGGTTTAGTAAACCTGGTCCAAAACCAGGTTTAGTCCAGGTTTAGTCTAGGTTTAGTCCTGGACTAAACCATGTTTAGTCTAGGTTTAGTCCTGGATCCAGGTTTAGCCCAGGTTTACCATGTTTAGTCTAAACCAGGACTAAACCAGGTTTGGATATAACCTGGTCCTGGACTAAACCTGGACTCACCTGGACCAAACCTGGTTTAGTCCTGGTTTAGCTAAACCAGGTTTAGTAACCTGCAGACTAAGACCTGACTCAAACAGACTAAACCAGTAACACCTGGAGGAGGTGAAACCTGGACTAAACCTCCTCAAAACTCACATTAGAGTTAACCTGTGCTAATACCTAATAATACACCTGGACTAAACCTGGACTAAACCTGGATATAACCTGGACTAAACCTGGATATAACCTGGACTAAACCTGGACTAAACCTGGACTAAACCTGGATATAACCTGGACTAAACCTGGATATAACCTGGACTAAACCTGGACTAAACCTGGACTAAACCTGGACCAAACCTGGACTAAACCTGGACTAAACCTGGACTAAACCTGGACTAAACCTGGATATAACCTGGACTAAACCTGGACTAAACCTGGACTAAACCTGGATATAACCTGGACTAAACCTGGACTAAACCTGGACTAAACCTGGACCAAACCTGGACCAAACCTGGACTAAACCTGGACTAAACCTGAACTAAAACTACACTAAACCTGGACTAAACCTGGACAAACCTGGACTAAACCTGGACTAAACCTGTTTTAAATCATCTTAAAAATATTGCAGGGTGCAGGTTTGTGCGTTAAACATGTGTGAACGAAATAAAATACAAAACTCCAGGTGTTTGTGACGAGGAAACGACATTGGAACAGATCGGAGAACAGCGAAGCGTGGGCCCTTTAACCGAAAGACTTGTGTTTTTGTTCCGTTTCATGGCTGTTTTCTCTTATTCTCTCCCTGCAGACGCTCAGGCCATTTAAGGGCAGCCTGTGAGGACGTCTGCAGCAGCTGTGAATCCCACCGAGAACAGAGAGTCCCACCGACAAGGAGAAAGAGGAGAGCGGAACACACTGTGAGTTTAACACTGCAACAGTCCAGGTTTAGTCCAGGTTTAGTCCAGGTTTAGTCCAGGTTTAGTCCAGGTTTAGTCCAGGTTTAGGCCAGGTTTAGGCCAGGTTTAGTCTAGGTTTAGTCCAGGTTTAGTACAAGTTTGGTTCAGGTTTAGTCCAGGTTTGGTCCGGGTTTAGTCCAGGTTTAGTCTAGGTTTGGTCCAGGTTTAGTCCGGGTTTAGTCCAGGTTTAGTCCAGGTTTAGTCCAGGTTTAGTCCAAGTTTGGTCCAGGTTTAGTCCAAGTTTAGTCGAAGTTTGGTCCAGGTTTAGTACAAGTTTGGTCCAGGTTTAGTACAAGTTTGGTCCAGGTTTAGTACAAGTTTGGTCCAGGTTTAGTCCAGGTTTAGTCCAGGTTTAGTCCAGGTTTAGTCCAGGTTTAGTCCAGGTTATATCCAGGTTTAGTCCAGGTTTAGTCCAGGTTTGGTCCAGGCTTAGCCTAGGTTTAGTCCAGGTTTAGGCCAGGTTTAGTCTAGGTTTAGTCCGGGTTTGGTCCAGGTTTAGTCCAGGTTTAGTCCAGGTTTAGTCTAGGTTTAGTCCAGGTTTAGTCCAGGTTTAGTCTAGGTTTAGTCCAGATTTGGTCCAGGTTTAGTCCAAGTTTGGTCCAGGTTTAGTACAAGTTTGGTTCAGGTTTAGTCCACGTTTGGTTCAGGTTTAGTCCAGGTTTAGTCCAGGTTTGGTCCGGGTTTAGTCCGGGTTTAGTCCAGGTTTAGTCTAGGTTTGGTCCAGGTTTAGTCCGGGTTTAGTCCAGGTTTAGTCCAGGTTTAGTCCAGGTTTAGTCCAAGTTTGGTCCAGGTTTAGTCCAAGTTTAGTCCAAGTTTGGTCCAGGTTTAGTACAAGTTTGGTCCAGGTTTAGTACAAGTTTGGTCCAGGTTTAGTACAAGTTTGGTCCAGGTTTAGTCCAGGTTTAGTCCAGGTTTAGTCCAGGTTTAGTCCAGGTTTAGTCCAGGTTATATCCAGGTTTAGTCCAGGTTTAGTCCAGGTTTGGTCCAGGCTTAGCCTAGGTTTAGTCCAGGTTTAGGCCAGGTTTAGTCTAGGTTTAGTCCGGGTTTGGTCCAGGTTTAGTCCAGGTTTAGTCCGGGTTTAGTCTAGGTTTAGTCCAGGTTTAGTCCAGGTTTAGTCTAGGTTTAGTCCAGATTTGGTCCAGGTTTAGTCCAAGTTTGGTCCAGGTTTAGTACAAGTTTGGTTCAGGTTTAGTCCACGTTTAGTCCGGGTTTAGTCTAGGTTTAGTCCGGGTTTGGTCCGGGTTTAGTCCAGGTTTAGTCCAGGTTTAGTCCAGGTTTAGTCTAGGTTTAGTCCAGGTTTGGTCCAGGTTTAGTACAAGTTTGGTCCAGGTTTAGTACAAGTTTGGTCCAGGTTTAGTACAAGTTTGGTCCAGGTTTAGTACAAGTTTGGTCCAGGTTTAGTCCAGGTTTAGTCCAGGTTTAGTCTAGGTTTAGTTTAGTCCAGATTTGGGGTTTACGTTTAGGCTAAGTTCACACTGCAGGGCTTAATGCTCAATTCCGATTTTTTGTGAAATCCGATTTTTGTGCGAGGCCGTTCACATTTCCAGTTAAATGCGACTTGTCTGTGTGAACTTTAAACGCCCCAAAAGTGTCCTGCATGAGCCTTGGAGGACACGACGACGTCACACGCAGCGACGCTACGAGTGAGCGTCTGGCTTTATTAAAGATATGGTACTTCTTGATGCTTTTATATGGCGCCTTAGTGGTTCCCTAATACTGTAAATCAGGAGTGGGCAATTTTTCCCCAGGGGCCAAATGAGAAGCAGAAAATATTGTGGAGGGCCAAAAGTTTGAAGTCTACTCTGGTTATTAATTTTATTTCTACGTTGAAATCAGTAAATGTCATTGTTTACAGAAGCTGGTAAGTTCTGTGTTATTATTAAGTCATGAGAGAATGAGGTTTTACAAAAGATCAAAGTCAGTTTTATTGTCACTTCTGCCGTATGTGTTCGACATACAGTGAATCGAAATTTCGTTTCTCTCTGGCCAAGCAGTGCAAAAGACATTGTACTATTTATACCGTAAAATAATTCAAAACAATGGTAAACGTGAAACATTTGTAACTCTTTTTCAGTCACATTAACCCCACAATGTTTTCTGAGTTTAACTTTAACTTTGTATTAAGACACCACAATGTCTTTGTTTGACAAATATAATACAAGAACTAAAACTGGACTAAAACCAGACTGAACCAGGACGAAAACCGGACTAAGATAGGACTAAGACAGGACTGAAACAGGACTAAACCGGGACTGAAACGGGACTAAAACTGGACTAAAACTGGACTGAACCAGGACTAAAACAGGCAAAAATAAACACGCCAAATAATATAATACAAGAAATGTCACAACATTTTTGTCCAACAGTCAAAGTAGCATGTTTAGTGTTTTTTTCTTGATCAGTGAGAGAAATGTCGCCTCTGTTGAGCTTTAAAGATCCCATGACATGGTACTTCTTGATCCTTTTATATGGCTCCTTAATGGTTCCCTAATACTGTAAATGAATCCTTCTCCAAAATCAACACTTAGTGCATGAGAAAGACACATGTACAGAGTCAGAGTCAAAAAATAACTCTCTGAACGATTCATTCTGGGCCTTGTTGCTTGAATGCAAATGAGAAGGAGACAGATTGGTAAGAGGAAGGGGGGGTGGGCGGGCAAATGCGCCGCTGGTTCCTTGTTTTAGCGCTGCGCTGTGTGCTGGCCCCACTTCCGCGTGTGTAAGCACGAAGGAGGAAAGGACAGCCTTTTCAATGAAAAAAAACACATTTGTACAGAAAATAAAATTAAACCACTGCTGTTTCAGAGGTCCAGAGGGTCGGGTAAAGGACTTCCAAGCCTAGAAACACTCACATGTGCCTCCAGGCAAATAAAAAAACGCATTTTGCATTGCGTAGCTCCTCCGCGGTCCAAACTCTCTGGGTGTGATTTCCAGAGACAGGGGGTGGAGATCCAGACGATGGTGGAACTGCATTTGCATTTCTTTTTTCGATCTGACGTCAATAAGGTGCCTTGTCCAGAATCGCCCATTTGAGCTGTGTTTTTTTCAAACGCAGAAAAGGATCATAAATGCTCAGTTTAGACATTACGCAACTTTTAGCCATTGGGGGGGCTAAACAGAGTAGGGGAGCTCACATTAACGTTCAAAAACCTCAGAAAGTGAAAATTTCATGCCATGGGACCTTTAACAAGTGCATCAAAGTCAGGTTCATGTTTGAGGTGGAGATGTGAAGTCCCACAGATGATCATCAGGACAAATGCATCATGTACAATTTTGAAAGTAGGTTTTATTTTCTTAATTCCAAGCAACCTTTCGCAGGCCGGTCAGAGTCAGCTCGCGGGCCGTATTTGGCCCCCGGGCCCGGGTCTGCTGTAAATGAATCCTCCAAAATCAAGCCTCAGTGCATGAGAAAGCCTCATGAACACAGTCGGAGTCATAAATATGTCTCTGAAACACTTTATTCTGGGCGTTGTTGCTTGAATGCAAATGAGGACAGAGACAGGCCAGTGCAGCGTGTCGGGGTGTGGCCAAATACGCCGCTGTTTCCTGGATTAGCGGTGCGATGTGCGCTGTCACCCACTTCTGTGTTTTAAGAGCGGAGGAAGATATGAGACGCTTTCCATTTAAAAAAACACATTTCCATCCATCTTCTTCCGCTTTTCCATTTCTGGGTCGCGGGGGCAGCAGTCCAAGCAGATCTGCTGCCCAGAACACAATGCACCAGCCCCCATGAATCCTCCCGCGGGTGGTGGGTCCACAGGAGGACGGCCCACGACACAACGGGCCTTGATGTATCTTCTGTCATGGGGGCTACCAGTATCCACAGACACTGGGGTTAAGTCTTGCCCAAAGACACAACAGCAGCGCTCTTTTGTGGGAACTGGGGTTACACACGGTCAACCCGTCAAGAGCGGGATCACTAGACAAACGCTCTACCAACTGAGCTACTGCCGCCCACAGTAGCTCAGTTGGTAGAGAAAATAAAATTAAACACTGCTGTTTCAGAGGTTCGGAGGCTCGGATAAAGGACATCCGAGCCTGGAAACACTCTCACGTGTCTCCAGGCAAATAAAAAACGCATCTCGTAGCTCGTAGCTCGTTTGCGGTCTAAATACTCTGGGCGTGATTTCCAGAGACGGGGGGTAGACATCCAGACGGGGGGTGGAAACCTTTCCACCCCCCGTCTGGATGTCTACCCCCCGTCTCTGGGGGGTAGACATCCAGGGGTGACGTCAGAAAGTTTCCTTGTTCAGAATCGCCCGTTTGGGCTGTCTTTTTTTCAAACGCGGAAAAGGATCGCAAATGGTCAGTTTAGACATTTCGCAAATTTTAGCCATGATGGGGCCCTAAACAGGGTAGGGGAGCTCACATTAACATTCAAAAACCTCAGAACGTGAAAATTTCATGCCATGGGACCTTTAAAGTTGCTTTCCTACTGGAGCAGCACATGGACAATACATTTGTTTTGAAGAGGAGATTCAAGATTCAAGATTGTTTTTTTGTCATATTCAGGATCAATACAGGGTCAACAATGCAATGAAATGTTTAGGATCAGAAGAACTATTGACTCGCTAAGATAGTCAAGAAGTACTAATAACAACAATAATAGTACATGGTAAAAAGTGTTGCAAAAGTGCAGGGGAAGAAGTAAACAATATAATTTAAAAAAATTAGATTAAGAAGGAGAAGAGCGAGGTTTTTGGCCGTGGCGTTTTGTGGTGCAGTGGCAGCGACCTCCATACAGAGGAACGTGTGGGTGCCAAGAGTGGTGGGATTGCTACGTGCTTCGCCGCCTCACTGACACGGAGTTCATACAAAATTTTGGTATGACAAGAAGAACGTTTGTATACATTTGTGAACGCCGACTTGTACCACTTCCTTGCCTCAGGTGGAGGAGTTCAAGTATCTCGGGGTCTTGTTCTCGAGTGAGGGGAGGATGGAGCGTGAGATTGACAGGTGGATCGGTGCGGCGTTGGCAGTGATGCGGTCGCTGTACCGGACTGTTGTGGTTCTCAATTTACCGTCGATCTACGTTCCTCCCCTCACCTATGGTCATGAGCTCTGGGTAATGACCGAAAGGACGAGATCGCCGATACAAGCGGCCGAAATGAGTTTCCTCCACAGAGTGGCTGGACGCTCCCTTAGAGATGGAGTGAGGAGCTCAGTCACACGGGAGGAGCTCGGAGTAGAGCCGCTGCTTCTCCATGTCGAGAGGAGCAGCTGGTCTGGCTCGGGCATCTGTTCCGGATGCCTCCTGGACTCCTCCCTCGGGAGGTGTTCCGGGCACATCCCACCGGGAGGAGGCCCCGGGGAAGACCCAGGACGCGCTGGAGGGACTATGTCTCCCGGCTGGCCTGGGAACGCCTTAGGGTCCCCCTGGAGGAGCTGGAGGAAGTGTCCGGGGTGAAGGAGGTCTGGGCGTCCCTGCTTAGACTGTTGCCCCCACGACCCGACTCCGGATAAGAGGAAGAAAATGGATGGATGGACTTGTACCACTCTCGCTGGAGGAAACACGGGCAGGTTGGATGAACGCGACCTGGCAGTTCAGACTGAAGTCGCATGTCAAAAGATCGGATATGTATCGGTTTTAGGACCACATATCCAAGTGGCCTGGATCGTATTTGGAAAAAATCAGATCTGTGTCGTTCAGAATGTCAGTAAAAGATCAGATACAGGTCGCATAGAGGCGAAAAAATCAGATTTGGGTCACTTCAGGCTGCAGTCTGAACGTCGCCTTCGAAACAAAGATTCTAAACATGTACTTTTGTGTGAAGGACAAGTGAAGCTGTGTCCGCTGAGTAAAGGGTTAATCATTGACTCTTTAAAGTTCTCCGGCCAAGAGATAAACGTTGACAAATAATGGGCCAGAGTCACTGGAACAAAAGTCTTTTGTCGTCCTGAAAAAGTTAATTTTAATTCAATACGGCTCATTTTTTGAACACTGTGTTCACGTTATACGCTTGTGCACTGGTTTAGGTAAAGCTGCACTGTGTAACTTTTCGTTCAGGGGTCCGTCACCTGCTTGTTTCTATGGATACGTCACTGCTCAGCCTGGAATGTTCCACAGTGTGACATTAAACAGCTCTACTTTACATTTATTCAATCACAGGAGGTTTTAGAGCTCAAAAACACCTCGAAAAACAAACATTCTGACTGTGAGCGGGGTCGCCGCTCCACAGATCTGACCTGGAACTTGGTCTAATTTGGTCTCAATGAAGATAGAAAGGTTTAATGCCGCACTGTGGAACATTCCAGACAAACCAATAACAATAACATGGAGAAAAGCGTTTGACGGACCCTTTTTTTTTTGGTGTAATTATAACCTTTTTGCTCCATTAAATATCTTAAAGCGTCAACATTTCTGGTGGATTGTCTGCCATCTGCTCGTCTCCATGGTGATGTTATTGTTTTGCCTCGAATGTTCTGCAGTATGGCATTAAACGTATCTTTCATGCATTCATTCTTGGTGTTTTTATTGCTTATACTGGTATATAAACCTTGGAAAACCTGCGTTTTTAAATGTGAGCGTGGTGACGTCCCCTGTCTCCATGGCGATAAGTTTAATGCCATACGGCGAAACAATCCTGACCACAAATATTCCCCGTGTATTTGAGCAAAAATATCTCCAGTACAGATAGTTTTGTCTAAGCAGCTTTTTAAGGTCATAGTAGTTCCGCTGTGGCTGTCGGCATCGAATTGGAAAGCAGGTTTTTGTCATGTAATCATCAGGAAGTGTCCGTTAGCATGCTAGCTGTTGGTGCGGGCATTACCGTCACAGCAAAACTTCGCTCTGGCCTCCGAACGTTGTGAAAAGTGCCTAATTAGGATGCCGTGAATGCAGAAGTGACGAAGAACTTTGGACCTCTGCAGATTGTTCAAAATGAATTAGTTTTGTATTTTAAGTTTTTAAAAGGTGAGCTCAGGTACAGGACCCTTTAAAGTGTTCTTTTCAGACTCACTTTTACACAAGAGCTCTGGTTTTCAACATTTGACTTTGCGGTGCTGCTGATGTCTTTCCCAGAACAAGAATTGAAAGAATCGTGAGTCCGGAGTGCGTGTGTGTGTGTGTGTGTGTGTGTGTGTGTGTGTGTGTGTGTGTGTGTGTGTGTGTGTGTGCGTGCGTGCGTGCGTGCGTGCGTGCGTGCGTGCGTGCGTGCGTGCGTGCGTGCGTGCGTGCCTGCGTGCGTGCGTGCGTGCGTGTGTGTGTGCGTGCGTGTGCGTGTGTGTGTGTGGGGGGGGGGTGTAATAGACGGAGGGCTCCACACAATAGGACCCTTTGACTGTGAGGCGGAGGAGGCGGAGGAGGTGGAGGAGGCGGAGGAGGCGGAGGAGGCGGAGGAGGTGGAGGAGGGGCGGAGACGTGTGGTGAAGGTCAGATCCAGACAGAGGCGATAGCATCTGGAACAGTGCCATTCCCTCTCTGCCCTTGTGCCCTTGAGCAGCTCTGGGATTGTGAATGTGCCAGAGCCACTGGAGCCACTTATCACACCTGTATATTAGCACAGTATCAGTATCAGTATCAGTATCAGTATAACAAAAAAACAGTATACAAAATATAATATAAAATATAAATATAATATGTCCTCCTGAGACCTGCTCATTCATTTGTGTCTTTTATAGAGGACATGGAGTTAACCCGTCTTTAAGTGTTTTAAGACAGACTCTAGTTTGTGGCTGCACTATGATAAAAAATAATAATAATAATAATAAAATAAATAATTATAAATAAATAAATAAAAACATAAAAATACATAAATAAGTACATAAATAAACAAATAAATAAATATATAAATAAAAATAATAAATAAACATGCATAAATAAGTAAATAAATAAAAATATAAATAAAAAATATAAAATAAAAAATAAATACATAAATAAATACATAAATAAATACATACAGTAAATAAGTAAATAAAAAATTGTAATAATAATAAAATAAATAATAAATAAATAAATAAAATAAAAAATAATACATAAAAATACATAAATAAGTAAATAAACAATATATATATATATATATATATATAAATAATACATAAACATACGTAAATAAGTAAATAAATAATAAATATACATAAAAAATATAAATAAAATAAAAAATAAATAAAAATACATACATAAATACATAAAGAAGTAAATAAATGATTATAAATAAATAAAATAAATATTTGAATAGAAAATTTAAATATTTGAATAGAAAATTCAAATATTTCAATAGAAAATTCAAATACTTTAATAGAAAATTCAAATACTTTAATAGAAAATTTAAATATTTGAATAGAAAATTTAAATATTTGAATAGAAAATTCAAATTATTTCAATAGAAAATTCAAATACTTTAATAGAAAATGTAAATATTTCAATAGAAAATCAGCCGAGGGCCAGATTAAAGGTCTTGGAGGGCCGCATGTTTGACACCCCTGCTCTACATATTTGATCATCATTACATACATAGTGGTGCTTTAATGTTACATAATGGTGCTTTAATGTTACATGTTGTTAAGGTGACCAGATTTGAACTGGGACACACCGGGATCGGGATGTTTGGTCTAAATAAAATAGTGAAAATAGTGAGTAACTTTGTGTATTCTCGTCATAATCTGAGGGACTTCTGTTGCTGCATTTTTATTTATTTTTTTGTTTTATCGTCATTCGCAAACACTGTTTTCTGTATTTTGGCAAAACAAATGACAATTTATGCTCCTCTTTACTGTTGGCGGGGGTCAGATTAGTTAAAAATTGTGCTAGTCCTGGTTTAGTCCTGGTTTAGACCTGATGTAGCCCCGGTTTAGTCCTAGTTTAGATCAAATTGATCAAAAATAGGGACATCAATAGGGACACCTGGGACATTTCTTGTATAAAACTGGGACAAATCACTGGTTTTGTGTAAATCTGCAGGGACAGAGGATGCAGGGCTCAAAAGTGGGCCTGTCCCGGGTAAATAAGGACGTTTGGAGATTCTAACAGTGGGGCTTTACAGTTACATAGAGCTGCTTGAATAAAAACTTGCCCAGATTGCTGTTTCTATTTGTGGCTCATGTTTGTTTTCCCTCTGCTGTGTTTGTGTGTGAACAGAAGCTGAGCTGGAGCGGGGACTGTCTGTTGGCTCCGTCCCTCTCCCGTGATTATTCTGAGAGCAGAAGAGCAAAACAAGCGCTCCCACCGAGGCCCGACCTGCACAGGTACCTCCACCTCCGGCTCCAGCTCCTGGTTTAGTCCTGGTTTAGTCCTGGTTTAGTCCTGGTTTAGTCCTGGTTTAGTCCTGATTTAGTTCTGGTTTAGTCCTGGTTTAGTTCTGGTTTAGTCCTGGTTTTGATCTGATTTAGTCCTGATTTAGTCCTGGTTTAGTCCTGGTTACGTTCTGGTTTAGTCATGGTTTAGTCCTGGTTTAGTCCTGGTTTTGCTCTGGTTTTGTTCTGGTTTAGTTCTGGTTTAGTCCTGGTTTAGTCCTGGTTTAGTCCTGGTTTTGCTCTGGTTTTGTTCTGGTTTAGTTCTGGTTTGGTCCTGGTTTAGTCCTGGTTATGTTTTGGTTTAGTCCTGGTTTGGTCCTGGTTTAGTCCTGGTTACGTTCTGGTTTAGTCCTGGTTTAGTTCTGGTTTAGTCCTGGTTTTGATCTGATTTAGTCCTGATTTAGTCCTGGTTTAGTCCTGGTTACGTTCTGGTTTAGTCCTGGTTTTGATCTGATTTAGTCCTGGTTTAGTCCTGGTTACGTTCTGGTTTAGTTCTGGTTTAGTCCTGGTTTAGTCCTGATTTAGTCCTGGTTTAGTCCTGGTTTTGTTCTGGTTTAATCCTGGTTTAGTCCTGGTTTAGTCCTGGTTTTGTTCTGGTTTAGTCCTGATTTAGTCCTGGTTTCGTCCTGGTTTTGTTCTGGTTTAGTTCTGGTTTAGTCCTGGTTTAGTCCTGGTTTAGTCCTGGTTTTGTTCTGGTTTAGTCCTGATTTAGTCCTGGTTTAGTCCTGGTTTTGTTCTGGTTTAGTTCTGGTTTAGTCCTGGTTTTGTTCTGGTTTAATCCTGGTTTAGTCCTGGTTTAGTCCTGGTTTAGTCCTGGTTTTGTTCTGGTTTAGTTCTGGTTTAGTCCTGGTTTTGTTCTGGTTTAATCATGGTTTAGTCCTGATTTAGTCCTGGTTTAGTCCTGGTTTTGTTCTGGTTTAGTCCTGATTTAGTCCTGGTTTAGTCCTGGTTTTGTTCTGGTTTAGTTCTGGTTTAGTCCTGGTTTTGTTCTGGTTTAATCCTGGTTTAGTCCTGGTTTAGTCCTGGCTCCCACCGAGGCCCGACCTGCACAGGTACCTCCACCTCCGGCTCTGCTCGTGGGACAGCTCGGGGTTATGATGAATCTGCCTTTTTAAGCTTTTCACAACGGTTTAATGTGGTCCCATATTTCAAATACAGATTTCTGTGTTTTGTTGTTTAAAGGTCCTATATCACACACAATGGACTCTCGTGATGTTTAAATCATGTTCTAAAGTTGTTCCCGCCTCAAAAACAGAGCTGGAGTTTTGTTTTATTCACATGTTTGAGGAACTCTTTATGATTCGTTTTTAAGATGCGTGAAGAGTCCCTCAGTCGTCCAGGTAGAATCCATGATAAAAGGAGAAATTCAATTTGTCAACTGGACAAAGTTTGTTTGGTCGAAAACGTTTCGCCGCTCATCCGAGAGGCTTCGTCAGTTCTGGTTCAAGTGTTGGTTAGACCCTGTTTATATCTCGCTGCAGGGAGGAGCTCCTACACTGAAATAGCTCTGAAACTATCTCAACTAATCTGTTTCTGTTGTTTTTCTAATTTCTCTGGCGTCTAGTTCCAGTTTCAGAACTATTTCTGTGTAGTGAGCTCCTCCTAGAGCTGAATAGATATGCTAATACTAGACGCCAGAGAAATTCGAAAAACAAAAAGAAACAGATTAGTTGAGATAGTTTCAGAGCTATTTCAGTGTAGGGAGCTCCTCCCTGCAGCGAGATATAAACAGGGTCTAACCAGCACTAGAACCAGAACTGACGAAGCCTCTCGGATGAGCGGCGAAACGTTTTCGACCAAACAAACTTTGTCCAGTTGACAAATTGAATTTCTCCTTTTATCATTATTCGTTTGTTTACATCTCCAAAGCTCCAAACACTCTGTTCCACCTTGTGATGTCATGAATTGGTATAGTTTTCAAGTTAACAGCTCTTTTTTGCCTTTATTTCAGTGGAGATTGGTAATTCCAGGGCTGAAATGATCCAAATGATTCTAGTTTAGGTGTGTGGAGTTTAAAAACACAGCGGAGCACTTCTTCCTGTATTACCACATGACATCACAAGGTGGAACTGAGCCTAAGGCTGCGTCCCATTTCTCGGTCTTACCCCTTCCCCTTTATCTACGTCTTTGTGTTGCCCCTCGATACCGAGCTGAGAGGACTCAGGGTACGTATGTTCCCCTAAGAAACGGGACGCCGCTCGATTCCCGTTTGCGTCGTCGTCCCTCACCGTGTCAAGGATTATCGGGTACCTCAGCTCGACAAAAAACGAGCTCGTTTATACATGAAAGTTCAATGAAAACGATAACGTCGGCTAAACAGACGCCGCGACAACAGTTCAGTAAAAGTAAAGTAGAACATAAGTGTCATAATCGTAAACCTGCTAAACTGTTAATCCATAATTACAACTGCTGAAAATACATTTATGAGACTCCTCGGCTGGTCCATGTGACACTGCCATCCTGATCCCAAAAGTCCTGGTTTAGTCCTGGTTTAGTCCTGGTTTAGTCCTGGTTTAGTCCTGGTTTAGTCCTGGTTTAATCCTGGTTTTGATCTGGTTTAGTCCTGGTTTAGTCCTGGTTTAATCCTGGTTTTGATCTGGTTTAGTCCTGGTTTAGTTCTGGTTTAGTCCTGGATTAGTTCTGGTTTAGTCCTGGTTTAATCCTGGTTTTGTTCTGGTTTAGTTCTGGTTTAGTCCTGGTTTTGATCTGATTTAGTCCTGATTTAGTCCTGGTTTAGACCTGGTTACGTTCTGGTTTAGTCCTGGTTTAGTCCTGGTTTAGTCCTGGTTTAGTCATGGTTTTGCTCTGGTTTTGTTCTGGTTTAGTTCTGGTTTGGTCCTGGTTTAGTCCTGGTTATGTTCTGGTTTAGTCCTGGTTTGGTCCTGGTTTAGTCCTGGTTACGTTCTGGTTTAGTCCTGGTTTAGTCCTGGTTTAGTCCTGGTTTTGTTCTGGTTTAGTCCTGATTTAGTCCTGGTTTAGTCCTGGTTTAGTTCTGGTTTAGTCCTGGTTTAGTCCTGGTTTTGTTCTGGTTTAGTTCAGGTTTAGTCCTGGTTTTGTTCTGGTTTAATCCTGGTTTAGTCCTGGTTTAGTCCTGGTTACGTTCTGGTTTAGTCCTGGTTTAGTCCTGGTTTAGTCCTGGTTTTGTTCTGGTTTAGTCCTGATTTAGTCCTGGTTTAGTTCTGGTTTAGGCCTGGTTACGTTCTGATTTAGTCCTGGTTTTGTTCTGGTTTAATCCTGGTTTAGTCCTGGTTTAGTCCTGGTTTAGTTCTGGTTTAGGCCTGGTTACGTTCTGATTTAGTCCTGGTTTTGTCCTGGTTTAGTCCTGGTTTAGTCAAAGTTTCTCCAGTTAAATCCTGGTTCAGTTATAGTTAGTCCTGGTTTAGTCCTGGTTACGTTCTGGTTTAGTCCTGGTTTAGTCCTGGTTTAGTCCTGGTTTTGTTCTGGTTTAGTCCTGGTTTAGTCCTGGTTTAGTCCTGGTTTTGTTCTGGTTTAGTCCTGGTTTAATCCTGGTTTAGTCCTGGTTTAGTCCTGGTTTAGTCCTGGTTTTGTTCTGGTTTAGTCCTGGTTTAGTCCTGGTTTAGTCCTGGTTTTGTTCTGGTTTAGTCCTGGTTTAGTCCTGGTTTAGTCCTGGTTTAGTCCTGGTTTAGTCCTGGTTTAGTCCTCGTTGTCCTGATCCCAAAACCTGCCTGAGCTTGTAGGCGTTCCCCTTTGTTCCAAGTCTGGTCGAGAGTTTACTTCGTTTCAAGGGGTCTGTAGCCCGAGGTCGTGGCCCGAGCCCTTGATCAGAATTAGAATGGGGACACTTCTTGTCCTCACAAGAACGAGCAAAACCAAGGGGTAGGGGTAAGACGAAGGGGTAAGACAGAGGAATTGCAGTTTGTGTGAATGAAACAAATCACAACTCCAGGTGTGTTTGTAAAAGCTGCCTGCAGGGGGCAGCGGACCTGATCCAAGTGTTCAAATAGAAATTGAAAGACGATTAAAACATTTAAAGCTGCACTGTGTGACTTTTCTAGTGGAGGGTCCGTCAAACGCTTTTCTCCCTGGAGATGGTATTGCTTTGTCTGGAATGTTTCACAGTATGGCATTAAACCTTTCTATCGTCATGGAGACCAAACCTGACCAAGACCGCTCACAGTCAGAATGTTTGTTTTTCTATGTATTTTTGAGCTCTAAAACCACCTGTGGTTTAATAAATGTAAAGTAGAGCTGTTTAAAGTCACACTGTGGAACATTCCAGGTAGAGGAATGACGTATCCATGGAAACAAGCAGACCGACAACCAAACCAAGTTACACAGTGCAGCTTTAGGGAAGCGTTCACACTCTGCCTGGTTTGGTCCTGGTTTGATCCTGTTTTGATCCTGGTTTGGTCCTGGTTTAGTTCTGGTTTGGTCCTAGTTTGGTCCTGGTTTGGTCCTAGTTTGATCCTGGTTTGGTCCTAGTTTGATCCTGTTTTGATCCTGGTTTGATCCTGGTTTGGTCCTGGTTTGGTTCTGGTTTAGTTCTGGTTTGGTCCTGGTTTGGTCCTAGTTTGATCCTGGTTTGATCCTGGTTTGGTCCTAGTTTGATCCTGGCTTGATCCTGGTTTGGTCCTGGTTTGGTCCTAGTTTGATCCTGGTTTGATCCTGGTTTGGTCCTGGTTTGGTCCTAGTTTGATCCTGGTTTGGTCCTAGTTTGGTCCTGGCTTGATCCTGGTTTGATCCTGGTTTGGTCCTGGTTTGGTCCTAGTTTGATCCTGGTTTGGTCCTGGTTTGGTCCTAGTTTGATCCTGGTTTGATCCTGGTTTGGTCCTGGTTTAGTTCTGGTTTGGTCCTGGTTTGGTCCTGGTTTGATCCTGGTTTGGTCCTAGTTTGATCCTGGTTTGATCCTGGTTTGGTCCTAGTTTGATCTTGGTTTGATCCTGGTTTGGTCCTGGTTTGGTCCTAGTTTGGTCCTGGTTTGGTCCTGGTTTGGTCCTAGTTTGATCCTGGTTTGATTCTGGTTTGGTCCTGGTTTGGTCCTAGTTCGATCCTGGTTTGATCCTGGTTTGGTCCTGGTTTGGTCCTGGTTTGGTCCTAGTTTGATCCTGGTTTGGTCCTGGTTTGGTCCTAGTTTGATCCTGGTTTGATCCTGGTTTGGTCCTGGTTTGATCCTGTTTTGAGCCTGGTTTGGTCCTTGTTTGGTCCTGGTTTGATCCTGTTTTGATCCTGGTTTGGTCCTGGTTTGATCCTGTTTTGATCCTGGTTTGGTCCTGGTTTGGTCCTGGTTTGATCCTGTTTTGATCCTGGTTTGGTCCTGGTTTGGTCCTGGTTTGGTCCTGGTTTGATCCTGTTTTGATCCTGGTTTGGTCCTGGTTTGATCCTGGTTTGATCCTGGTTTGGTCCTGGTTTGGTCCTGGTTTGGTCCTGGTTTGATCCTGGTTTGATCCTGGTTTGGTCCTGGTTTGGTTCTGGTTTAGTTCTGGTTTGGTCCTGGTTTGATCCTGGTTTGGTCCTGGTTTGGTCCTAGTTTGATCCTGGTTTGATCCTGGTTTGGTCCTGGTTTGGTCCTAGTTTGATCCTGGTTTGGTCCTGGTTTGGTCCTGGTTTGGTCCTAGTTCGATCCTGGTTTGGTCCTGGTTCGATCCTGGTTTGGTCCTGGTTTGGTCCTGGTTCGGTCCTAGTTTGGTCCTGGTTTGGTCCTGGTTCGGTCCTAGTTTGATCCTGGTTTGATCCTGGTTTAGTTCTGGTTTGGTCCTGGTTTGATCCTGGTTTGATCCTGGTTTAGTTCTGGTTTGGTCCTGGTTTGATCCTGGTTTGATCCTGGTTTGGTCCTGGTTTGGTCCTGGTTTGATCCTGTTTTGATCCTGGTTTGGTCCTGGTTTGGTCCTGGTTTGATCCTGGTTTGGTCCTGGTTTGATCCTGGTTTGATCCTGGTTTGATCCTGGTTTGATCCTGGTTTGGTCCTGGTTTGATCCTGGTTTGATCCTGGTTTGATCCTGGTTTGATCCTGGTTTGGTCCTGGTTTGGTCCTGGTTTGATCCTGGTTTGATCCTGGTTTGGTCCTGGTTTGGTCCTGGTTTGATCCTGGTTTGATCCTAGTTTGATCCTGGTTTGATCCTGGTTTGGTCCTGGTTTGGTCCTGGTTTGATCCTGGTTTGATCCTGGTTTGATCCTGGTTTGATCCTAGTTTGATCCTGGTTTGATCCTGGTTTGATCCTGGTTTGGTCCTGATTTGATCCTGGTTTGATCCTGGTTTGGTCCTGATTTGATCCTGGTTTGATCCTGGTTTGATCCTAGTTTGATCCTGGTTTGATCCTGATTTGATCCTGGCTTGATCCTGGTTTGGTCCTGGTTTTGTCCTGGTTTGAATCATTTTTTTTCCTGATGAAGTCCTGGTTTGGTTCTGGTCAAGTCCTTGTTTAGTCCTGGTTGTTTTAGTCTCAGTTTAGTCCCAAATCTGTAAACAAGTGAGCACAAACCTCCTGCAAAGTGCTTATTTAGAGCTCGTGGGTAACAGCAGGTCTCACGTCTCTGTTTAGTCTCATTTTTAAAGGTCGGACTGTTCATTTTACACACAAGAACACAGTTAAGATCATTATAATTAACATTTTACAAAACATTTTACATTTTCTTCTCAGTTTGGCCATTTTTTAGGTTTCAAATTTTACTTCTTGTTTGGGATTCCATAAACCATGTGGTACTCTGAGCCAAAACTCCTCACAGATATTATGTTTTAACTAGGGCTAATAATATATATTAGGGCTGGGAATATTAACGCGTTAATCGCGATTAATCGCAATAGAGTTTTAATCGCGAACAATTTTTTTAATCGCGATCAGAGTTTGCCAGCATTTTCCGCAATTCTACCATCCATTTGCAGCTCATTTGGTTGTATTAATTAAACTCATTGTCGGTTAAACGCGCTATTTTGAGTTTGCTCGTATTTTGTTCCTTCTACGCATCCGTAGGCAGCTCGAGCGGGCTTCAATCATTTATTTACAATTTCTCAAAGTAAGCACTATTACTGGTTCATTGTTACTTTTTCCTTTCTCTGCACTTTTTTGAAATAAAAAAAATGGTGAGAAATACTTTGCATTGTGAGTTTAACTTTAGATTCGAATGGTCTTACTGCAAGATATCAATTTTAAACATGCAAAATAAATCACGATTAATCGAGATTAATTATGACATTTCTGAGATTAGTTGCGATCAAGAAAATTAATCGTTTGACAGCCCTAGTTTTAACATATAAAAATATTAAATAAACACCTTTATTTAGTTTAAATCATGTTTAAAGTTTCAGAAAAATGTGTTTTTTGTGTAAATTGTCCTGAAATTTTGGATGTCCTCAGTGTGGGACCAAAATAGAACCACTTCCTGTGCCTGGAATGTTCCACAATGTGACATTAAACAGCTCTACTTTATATTTATTCAATCACAGGAGGTTTTAGAGCTCAAAAATCCCTAGAAAAACGAACATTCTGAGTGAGCGGGGTCGCCTCTCCACAGATCTGACCTGGAACTCGGTCTGGGTGAAGGTAGAAAGTTTCCGTTTCCGAAGCGCGTCCTGACTCACCACGTCCTGTTTTTGCTCTTGTTTCCTGTTGGTGGAAGCTGAGGCCCACGGCGGAGTCTCCCATGTGGGGCCGGTCAGTGTGGACAGGGCTCTGACCCGCCATGGAGCTCAAGGTCTGGGTGGACGGAGTCCAGAGGGTCGTGTGTGGGGTCACCGACGCCACCACCTGTCAGGAAGTGGTCATCGCACTCGCCCAGGCCATAGGTGAGTCTGAGGAGAGGTTTTTGTTAAAAGGGACCATATGACGCTGTTTTCTGATCGATGTTTTAAAGGGATAGTGCGTTGTTGTTTTTTTTTATCTGTATGGCTTCCCCTTCAACAGTGTCCTGAGATTAACAGATTTACCCATGACAGCGCGATCTGGTCTTGGTTCTCCTTCCGTAACGTAGCTCGTAAACGTAGTTCCGGTAAGTTCGTGGGGACAGTTAAAGGAATATTAAAGTTTTTTACAATCTGAACCTTATTTCTGTAATAAAACAAGTTGTTTTACTCACCCATAGCACTTTGGTGTCATTTGGAGCAGTTTCGTAGATGTTGTGGTGTAGCGATATCCGTTAACGTGAGTGTTTGGGACAGGCGATTGCAGTCACCAAATAACACAAACTTTAGCACTTTTCAAATTACAGAAGCTCAATGTCTTAGTCTACACTTTAGTTTGAGTCAAAAGTGCCTCTAATCCGAGATTTATCCATAGTTTGGAGTAGATGAGGAGGACAGTCGCACGTGCTCAGTCTCAGCTGATTTCGCTCTCAGCTCTCGGGACCCAAACATGAAAGGCAAAGCTGTAAGACGTTTGGACCATCGTGTTTGCAGGACCCACTTCAGTCAGGACCATTTTTTACCAGCAAAGGAAAAGAAAGAAGGCCAGCGGATTCAGAGCGCGATTCTGAGAAGTAATGTGAAACCGACGGCTGTTCTCTGCTGCTCCTAAAACTGTCTCCGCTTCATTCTTTCCGTATCCATTCTGTCTCCTCATCCGTATACTCCTCTTCAGTCCTCAGTCCTCCATAAGTCCTCTTCAGCCTCAAAGTCCCAATCTTCTGCCATGTGTCGCTCGCAACAGAAAAGTTCTGAGCGTTTTCTTATCTGCAAATCAGCTGTGACTGAGCACATGCGACTGTCCTCCTCATCTACTCCAAACTATGGCTAAATCTCAGATTAGAGGCACTTTTGACTCAAACGAAAGTGTAGACTAAGACATTGAGCTTCTGAAATTGGAAAAGTGCTAAAGTTTGTGTTATTTGGTGACTGCAATCGCCTGGTCCAAACACTCACGTTAACGGATATCGCTACAACACAACATCTACAAAACTGCTCCCTATGACACCAAAGTGCTATGGGTGAGTAAAACAACTTGTTTTATTACCGAAATAAGGTTCAGATTGTAAAAAACGTTAATATTCCTTTAATAAACCTTGTTTTTCTTCTCAAAACAAGATTTGTCCGAAAGGTGATATATTTATGTCCCAAACAGTTGTCCACGAAAAATCCAGCAGCGTATTTTCACAATCACATATCTTGACTCGATTCGTATCACTGCGCGCCTTTTACTTATTATTAGCCTGTTCACCTTTAGCGGAAGTGAACGGCGGATGCGGTCCGCCGTAAGGGGAAGTTTACAAGTGAACAGGCTAATAGAGCTAACGGGAGCGCAGTGATACGAATCTAGAGAGACGAGATATGCGAATGCGAACTACGCTGCTGGATTACTGGATTGCAAATACAGTCATATCTCACCTTACGAAAGACCCAACTAACGAATAATCCAAGTTACGAAACGCCTTTACGTAAAATTTTCGTCTCTGAATACGAAAGAAAATTCAAGTTACGAAACGCGAAATCTCAAAAATTGAAATAATGCGCGCTCGGCTTCGCAGCCGCCCGAATCCCCCGAAACGTAAATACACTTGTAAATACACTCTCCAACACCCCGCTGGACTCCCATCGGCTAGGAGGAAGCTGCATGTCCATGATACCCATGATGCTTTTCGTGTGCCTTCGACCCTCGTTTGTCACGGAGTTCTAACACGCGTAAAGGACAGAGGTACTGTTGTTTCGTGAGTTTTTCCAGTGTGCTCATTGCAACTTTATTCTTCGTTATTCATCTTGGGCCCCAAGAAAGTGATTCCCAGTGCGCGTGAAAAGAAGAAGCTCTGTTATCAACAGAAGTAAAACAGGAGATGATAAAAAATATGAAAGTGGCATGTGGTTGAGTGATATCGCAAAGGAATATGTCCGAAACGCGTCTACCATCGGTACGATATTGAAGCAGAAGGCCTTAAAGGTCCAGTGTGTAGGATTCGTGGCGTATAGGTGGATAGTCGCTATTGCACTTCCTGTTTTAGCTACGGCAGACCTCGAGGGTCACCCGGGCGCGCCGTAACGCGGACAGCTCATGTACCCGCGCACGAACACGTGAAGCGCACCCGGCGCTACTGTATAAATAAAACGTGGTCCCGTTCACTGTTTTTTTTTTTGCATGAAAACACACATTCCCGATCATGTACCATGACAATCTACACATCAAATGAAACCTTACAGTCTCCTCTTTTTGACTATGCAATTCATTTCCCTGCACAACAATCACTCCCCGAGCACATGGGGCTTTTATACGGAAAAGCACAAAACGAGGTTTGTTACTTAGCTTACCTTTGAAGGCTCTGCACAGGTCAAACTCTGTATTTCACCATAAACTTGGTCTCAATTTGTCCGTAAGGATCCAGCGAATAAAATCCAGTAAAACAATTTAGTCCAAAACACGTGTTAGATCCATTACGACGTGTGATCCGGCAGCATGCTTGTGTTGTTTACCCAAAACCAGGGAAGATCCTCCTTTTATGTGACTATATCTAAGTCCAACAGAATACTTTGATTTCATGATGGAAGTGAAAAGGCTTGGAAAACACTGTATTTTTGAATGGGTATCTTCAATTTCAGTAATTAACGGGTAAAACCCTTACACACTGTCCCTTTAAAAGCGACGACCCCTTCGAAAAGCCTCATCGAAAAAGAGGTCAAAATCAGGCCTTTTACATTGCGACTCTACTTACGAAAAAAATCATGTTACGAAACCACTTCTGGAACGTATTAATTTCGTAAGGTGAGAAGAAAAACAAGCTTTATTACGAGTCCCCGCGAACTCACCGGACCTAATTTACCTGAGATCCAGAACGCGACCAGAACCGGGCTGAGCGCAAACTGTCAGAGGTAAGACGATGTTACCGCACAAAACTTTTAGAAGGAAACCCATACAGATTAACATTAAAAAAACCGCACTATCCCTTTAATGTCATTCCCTTTGGTTTCATGTTTGTTTCTTATAAGCTTTAAGTTGTGTTCTGATGCTGTTTCCTCCTCAAAAACACACCTGGAGTTTTGTTTGTTTCATTCACATGTTTGAGGAACTCTTTATTATTCGTCTGTTACATCTCCAAAGCTCCAAACGCTCTGTTCCACCTCGTGATGTCATGCAGTTTTCAAGTAAACAGCTGCTTTTACCTTTAGTTCAGTAGAGACTTACATTTCTGGGACTGAAATGGTCCAAATGACTTTCTGAAGGTGTGTGGAGTTTAAAAACACAGTGGAGCCCTTCCTGTATCACCACATGACATCACAATGTGGAACAGAGTGTTTTTGTTTGAGAGTTAAACGTGTGAATGAATGAAAGGAAACAGAAACAGGGGAGGTGTAGATGTTTTCTGCGATAGTTCGAGGAGAGCTCTAGAACATGACGTTCTGCCGCAGAGCGAACGGGGCCCAGTGGAAGACGCCGTTATTTCGTTCTAAAAGGAGGGGGAGAGGAGGGAAAGAGTGACTCATCCCTCCGTCCTGCCAAACTCCACACTGAGACCCTCCTCTGCCTCTTCTGTTCGGAGCAGACGTGATGAGCTGAAGATCTGATACGACACTGACTCAGCTCCACAGGCTCTTACGGCTTTAATCATATGTTTTCAGAGAAGTTTAGTCACATTTTAGCAACGCTAAAATAATTCTACCCCAGCGCCCCGCTGAGGTCCACGTCTGCGAGACACTTACAACATCAGAGCAGATTCTTTACTGTTCCTGTCAGTCCTTTAGACGACTCATCTGCAGATCTTTAGTCGACCAAGAGTCAGCTAAAGTTTTGATTTACAGCGGTCCCTCGCTCTATCGCGGTTTAGCTTTCAGAAATAACCCGTAATAGTAATAATAACCCGCGAAGTAGGACAACTTTATATTTTACAATTATTCTACATGTTTTAAGGCTGTAAACGCCTCACCACACACATTATACACTTTCCTCAGACTGGTATTAACCTTTTCTCACATTTCTCTCTCGTTTAAACACTCAAACTTTCATAGATTTTCAACAAAAAAATGTATTAAAGGAAAAGTAATGTTTTTTTTTACAATTTGAGCCTTATTTCGGAAAATAAAACAAGTTGTTTTACTCACCCATAGCACTTTGGTGTCATATGGAGCACTTTCAGAGATGTTTTAGATTAGCGTTAGCCTAGCGCAACTTCTAGCCATAGCTCGGGGCATATAATATATTCCCCGAGCATGTAATATGCCCCGTGCAGGCTCCAAATAACACAAACTTTAGCACTTTTCAAATCATAGAAGCTCGATGTCTTAGTCTACGATTTCGTTTGAGTCAAAAGTGGCCTGTAATCCGAGATTTAGCCATAGTTTACAGCTTTGCGTTTCATGTTTGGGTCCCGGGAGCTGAGAGCACAGTCCGCACATGCGCACTGGCCTCCTCATCTACTCGAAACTATGGATAAATCTCGGATTACAGGCCACTTTTGACCAAACGAAATCGCAGACTAAGACATCGGGCTTCTATGATTTGGAAAGTGCTAAAGTTTGTGTTATTTGGAGCCCGCACGGGGCATATTACATGCTCGGGGAATATATTATATGCCCCGAGCTATGGCTAGAAGTTGCGCTAGGCTAACACTAATCTAAAACATCTCTGGAAGTGCTCCATATGACACCAAAGTGCTATGGGTGAGTAAAACAACTTGTTTTATTACCGAAATAAGGGTGAGATTGTAAAAAATGTGACTTCTCCTTTAACAAACCCTGCGTTCTTAACCCTGATGTTCTCCCCGTGCTGTGCAGGACGCACAGGCAGATACACTCTGGTGGAGAAATGGCGAGACACAGAGCGTCACTTGGCGCCTCACGAGAGTCCTGTGGCCTCCCTGAACACCTGGGGGCAGTACGCGGGCGACGTGCAGCTGATCCTACACCGCACCGGCCCCTCCCTCACCGAGCGACCGCCGTCTGAGGGCCCCCCGCTGAGAGGCCCCGAGCGAGGCCTGCACCGCCAGAGCCTCCCACCCCTCGCCAAGCTCCGCCACCCCAACACCGACCACTCCCTACGCCGCCGAGAACCACGGCGGAAGTCCCTGACCTTCACCGGAGCTCCCAGGAGTCTGAGGGACATCCTGAGCGGGGTTCCTCTGAGCGAGGGCGAAACCAAACGGAGATATCTGAACGGAAATGGAGGAGGTCATCATCACCACACTGTTCCAGCTATGGGCACTGCATCTCCAAACCTCTGGGCTTGTCGTATGGAGGAGCTGGTCAGACTAGTCGGTCTGCAGCGAGAGACTTTGAACGTTCTCGAGAGGAAAGTAGAGGCGTACGAGTCGGAGCTGCACGTCTGGGATGAAGGCCGGAGAGCAGCGAGGGGCTCCGGGGACTTGTGTAACGGGGTAGGTTTGATGGAGGAGATCCTGAGGCTAGAGAAACATCTGAGGAAGAACGAGGTGGAGATGGAGGAGGAGGAGTTCTGGGCGACGGAGCTGCAGATCGAGCTGGAGAGCGAGAGGCAGCTGGAGGAGCGTCTGCAGGAGCTGCGCTTGCGTCTGCAGGGATGTGAGCAGGAGATCGAGGAGAAGCTCGCCGTGGTGCAGGTGAGAGCAGAACACACACAAACCCTGCATGTTTAGAATCTTCTCTCCAACAGAGAACACTCTGTTCCACCTTGTGATGTCATATGGAAATACAGGAAGTGCTCCACACACCTTCACGAGAATCACTTGGATCATTTCGGCCCTGGAACTGCCGATCTCGACTGAACTAAAGGTAAAAGGAACTGTTCACTTGAAATGAACACGACATCACAAGGTGGAACAGAGCGTTTGGAGCTTTGGAGATGACTGAAGTTAGTCCAGAACGCTGCTGCTGCGCCTTTTAACAGGACGGAAGAAATATGAGCACATCTCCCCTATTCTTGCGTCTTTGCACTGGCTTCCTGTTCGTTTTAGGATTGATTTTAAGATTTTATTGTTTGTTTTTAAAAGGACAGTGTGTAAGATTTTTACCTGTTAATTACTGAAATTGAAGATACCCATTCAAAAATACATTGTTTTCCAAGCCTTTTCACTTCCATCATGAAATCAAAGTATTTTGTTGGACTTAGATATAGTCACATAAAAGGGGGATCTTCCCCATGCAGAGGCAGCCATTTTGAATACGAGAGCCGCAGAAGGACATTTGGGCTCCGCCTTCGCCTTCGGCAAGGCTCGTGGTTTTGGGTAAACAACGACAAGCATGTTGCCGGATCACACGTCGTAATGGATCTAACACGTGTTTTGGACTAAATTGTTTTACTGGATTTTATTCGCTGGATCCTGACGGACAGATTGAGAGCAAGTTTATGGTGAAATACAGAGTTTGACCTGTCCAGAGCCTTCAAAGGTAAGCTAAGAAACAAACCTCGTTTTGTGCTTTTCCGTATAAAAGCCCCATGTGCTCGGGGAGTGATTGTTGTGCCGGGAAATGAATTGCATAGTCAAAAAGAGGAGACTGTAAGGTTTCATTTGATGTGTAGAGTGTCATGGTACATGATCAGGAATGTGTGAACGGGAGACCGCGTTTTATTAATACCGTTGTTGTTGGCGAGGGCTCGCAGCACCGGGTGCGCGCTGGTACGCGAGCTGTCCGCTACGGCGTGTCCGGGTGACCCTCGAGGTCTGCCGTAGCTAAAACAGGAAGTGCCATAGCCACTATCCACCTATGCGCCACGAATCCTACACACTGGACCTTTAAAGCTTTGAATGGACTGGCCCCAAAATACATCTCTGACCTCATCCAAATCTACAGACCGGTGCTCTGAGGTCAGAGGGCAGCTCCAGCTCGTGGGGCCTAAGGCTAGACTTAAAGGAGAAGTAACGTTTTTTACAATCTGAGCCTTATTTTGGTAATAAAACAAGTTGTTTTACTCACCCATAGCACTTTGGTGTCATATGGAGCACTTCCAGAGATGTTTTAGATTAGCGTTAGCCTAGCGCAACTTCTAGCCATAGCTCGGGGCATATAATATATTCCCCGAGCGTGTAATATGCCCCGTGCGGGCTCCAAATAACACAAACTTTAGCACTTTTCAAATCATAGAAGCTCGATGTCTTAGTCTATGATTTCGTTTGAGTCAAAAGTGGCCTGTAAACCGAGATTTATCCATAGTTTACAGTTTTGCGTTTCATGTTTGGGTCCCGGGAGCTGAGAGCACAGTCCGCACATGCGCACTGGCGTCCTCATCTACTCGAAACTATGGCTAAATCTCGGATTACAGGCCACTTTTGACCAAACAAAACAAACGAGACTAAGACATGATTTGAAAAGTGCTAGTTTGTGTTATTTGGAGACCGCAAACTAGGGATGCAAATTATCGATTAATTCATTAATCTATAGTTGATTGACCTTATTGATCGACTTACGATTAATTGATAAGTGGCATTTTTCACCTGAATTTGAGTGTTTCAATAGGGTCTTTAAGAATATAAGCTATAGGTCAAATTTGGGCATCTCCCCACAGTCAGAGACTAAAATAATGCATAGTATTATTATACTGGCGGCACGGTAGCAGAGTGGTTAGCGCTCTTGCTTCACAGCAAGAAGGTTCCGGGTTCGATCCCCGGGTCGCCCAGGCCTTTCCGTGTGTGTTCTGTGTGGAGTTTGCATGCATGGTCTGGGTTTGATCCCCGGGTCGCCTGGGCCTTTCTGTGTGGAGTTTGCATGTTCTCCCCGTGTCTGGGTGGGTTTCCTCCGGGCACTCCGGTTTCCCCCACCAACCCAAAAACATGCACCATAGGTACTCCAGCTTAGGTCCTGACCAAGTCGAAGCAAGAAGATCATGGAGATGGTCCCCGTGGCGACAGACTCGGACAATGGCTGGGTGAGCAGGAAAACGCTTTCCACCACTTATTTTAGTCTCTGGACTGTGGGGATATATATATATAGGATGGGTTAAAATGCAGAGAAGAATTTCTCCAGTGTGAGATCAATAAAGTTCACTTCTTCTTCACTTCTTCTTATATTGTATATTCCTCAATTATTCCTTAGTAAAAAGCAGACGAATGTATTGATGCTGAATAACAAAATACAGTAATCCCTCGCTCTATCGCGGTTCACGGATTTATTTATTTTTTCCCTTTTTTTTTTTTTTATAGTGTAACATTTTTTTTATAGTGTAACATTCTGTTCTGCATCCTGATTGGCTCAGAGACGAGACCAGGACTAAACGTGGACTAAACCTGGTCTAGTCTAGGGGTGGGTATTGGCAAAGAAGTCACGATTCAATTCGAATCACGATTCATCTGCCACGATGCGATACTATCACGATGCATCACGATACTTGAATTATTGCGATGCATTGCAATATATTCGACATACTTCAGTGAAAATGTACCAAAAAAAAGAGGATAACTTAAATATCAGTGGCTGTGTATCTGGGTCATGTCTTCAGTTTATACAGAACTCTGAGCAACTCAGTTCAGAACTGAATTTATTGAATAACAAAAACAAATAAACCAAACCAATAACAAAAAAAGTGCAGAGGATTTTTTCTGAAACAAAAAATGATGTTCAAACATTTGCCATTTTGGAGGTAGCGACCATCATAACAAACAATACCCTTTCACAAAGAAAAAAGTGCAGAGGATTTATTAAAAAAAATAAACTAATAATTATTTTTTTAATGTATTAATACTTTATTAATATTTAATAATTTATTAATTATCGATTTTTAGCATCAAGAATCGATGCAGTATATTGTGAAAGTTAGTATCGCGATGCATTGTCATGACGATTATTTTGCACACCCCTAGTCTAGACCAGAACTAAACCAGGTCTAAACCTGGACTGGGCCTGGACTAAACCAGGATTAAACCACCATGTGCCGCTGCTGGTTTCGTGTGGCTGGTTTGTGGCTCGGGCTGAGACTATGCACGGGCGCCGCGGTTCGATCTCGTGCTCAGCAGCGCCCGGTGTAAGTGCGAGGCCCGTGAGTACACCGGGGCTGCTGAGCAGTGCCGTTGGCGCCTGCGGCCGGCTGTGAGTCGAGCTTGGCGCAGCGCGGTGCGCGGTTGCCTTGTTTCGTGACCACGCGGGTGCGCGTGTCCGGGATTAGCGATTAATTGCAATTAATGCATTTTGTTCGACCAACTTCTTGATCGACAATTAATCGTAAGTCGATTAATTGTTGTCATCCCTACCGCAAACATGTGCCCCGAGAACTCACGTTAAGGATATCGCTAATGTAAAACATCTCTGGAAATGCTCCATATGACACCAAAGTGCTATGAGTGAGTAAAACAACTTGTTTTATTACCGAAATAAGCCTCATATTGTAAAAAACGTTGCTTCTCCTTTAAAACTCGGGGGCCCAGGGCTTTCTCTGTGGTTATGGAACATTCTGCCCCCTCATGTCCAAACTGCCCCCACACTGGAGAGTTTTAAGTCTCGTCTTAAGACCCACTTTTATTCTCTGGATTTTAACACCGCGTGAGTTGTGTGCTCCTCTGTGTTTTTATAAATTGCTTTTTAGTTATTTTATTATTATCACTTTATTTATCGCTATTTTAGTCATGTTTTTATTAAGTTTCATTGATTTTTTGTGCAGCACTTTGGAAACTGTTTCTGTTTATAAAATGTGCTATAGAAATAAAGTTGGATTGGATTAGACCAGGCATGTCCTAACTCTGGCCCGTGGGCTGAATGCGGCCCTCAGACAAATTTTTCTTGGCCCTCAGGCTTCCAGGTGAATTGGCCCAAATGACCTTGAGCAGAACTTTTTGACTGTAAGTTTTTCGAAACTCTACCTTGATAAGACAATATTTATTGTGTGGTTTTGAGGATCTTAGCATGAATAAAGGACTGAAACTCATTCTAACATGTTAAACATGCAGATATTTAAATGATTGACAGTCCTGTGTACCAGACTGTGGCCCTCGATCGGCCCTCTGCTTCGTCTGTGTTTAGACATGTGGCCCTTGATGAAAAAAGTTTGGACACCCCTGGGTTAGACAGACGAATAATAAAGAGTTCCTCAAACATGTGAAAACTCCGGATGTTTTCAGAAAAGTCCATTTTGTTAAAGTGTTGTGCTCTTCAGGGGGTGGAGTTGGGTCTGGAGGAGCAGCGGGTGCAGCGGGAGCGGCAGGAGACCCAGTGGGTGACGGCGGCCGAGGCTCGAGCTCACGTCCTGCGGCTGAAGACGGAGCTCAAAGCCCAGGAGAGGCAGAGCGTCCAGCTGGAGGGCAGCGGCCGGGCCCTGGAGCGCTCCATCGGACAGAGCAGCAAAAAACTACAGGTGTGAGGCTCCACCCACACACAGCTCCACCCACACAGAGGCTCCACCCACACACAGAGGCTCCACCCACACAGAGGCTCCACCCACACACAGCTCCACCCACAAAGAGGATCCACCCACACACAGAGGCTCCACCCACACACAGAGGCTCCACGCACACACAGGCTCCACCCACACACACAGAGCTCCACCCACACACAGAGGCTCCACCCACACAGAGGCACCACCCACACACAGCTCCACCCACAAAGAGGATCCACCCACACACAGAGGCTCCACCTACACACAGAGGCTCCACCCACAAAGAGGATCCACCCACACACAGAGGCTCCACCTACACACAGCTCCACCCACACACAGCTCCACCCACACACAGCTCCACCCATACACAGAGGCTCCACCCACACACAGAGGCTCCACGCACACACAGGCTCCACCCACACAGAGGCTCCACCCACACACAGAGGCTCCACCCACACACAGCTCCACCCACACACAGCTCCACACACAGCTCCACCCACACACAGCTCCACCCACACACAGAGGCTCCACCCACACAGAGGCTCCACACACACACAGAGGCTCCACCCACACACAGCTCCACCCACACACAGCTCCACCCACACACAGAGGCTCCACCCACACAGAGGCTCCACCCACACACAGAGGCTCCACGCACACACAGGCTCCACCCACACACACAGAGCTCCACCCACACACAGAGCTCCACCCACACACAGAGGCTCCACCCTCACACAGAGGCTCCACCAACACAGAGGCTCCACCCACACACAGCTCCACCCACACACAGAGCTCCACCCACACACACAGAAGCTCCACCCACACACAGAGGCTCCACCAACACAGAGGCTCCACCCACACACAGCTCCACCCACACACAGCTCCACCCACACACAGAGGCTCCACCCACACAGAGGCTCCACACACACACAGAGGCTCCACCCACACACAGCTCCACCCACACAGAGGCTCCACACACACAGAGGCTCCACCCACACAGAGCTCCACCCACACAGAGCTCCACCCACACACACAGAGGCTCCACCCACACACAGAGGCTCCACCCACACAGAGGCTCCACCCACACAGAGCTCCACCCACACACACAGAGGCTCCACCCACACACAGAGGCTCCACCCACACAGAGGCTCCACCCACACAGAGCTCCACCCACACACAGCTCCACCCACACACAGTTGTGCGATGCTCCAGTAGTCGATTATTTCTAAAATTACACGTTTTTGCTAAATCAGTTCATTTTGAAATATTCCACATTAAAGCCCATCTGTGTAACTTTTCAGCCAAATGATAAACTAAAATAAAACATATTTTAATATATTTTCTTTATGATATTTTCATTACATTTTATGGCACTAAAACCCTTGAGCAAACGTGCATCTCCACAAACCTGCCTCAGCTCAGGACGTGCCCCTGTGGTGACACGTGGACTTTGTGTTTTGAAGGACATGCAGCAGGAGCTGGAGCAGCTGACCAAGGAGCTGAGGCAGGTGAATCTGCAGCAGTTCATCAGGCAAACGGGCACCAAAGTGACGGTGCTGCCCGCCGAACCCACAGAGGACGAGAGCGCCCCCAACAGCCGGGGAATAGGTAATTTGTGGCTAAACCTCCAAAGCCTGAACTGGTCAGGTCAGGGCCGGGCCTGGTGTGGAGTGAAGAATGCACCAAATTGTCAAGCGACTTTGAGCGTCTGGAAAAGCGCTGAATAAGACGAATGCATTAAATAAAAATTACATTAAAGGTCCAGTGTATAGGATTCGTGGTGCATAGGTGGATGGTGCTGTTGCACTTCCTCTTTTGGCTACGGCAGACCTCGAGGGTCACCCGGGCGCACCGTACCACGGACAGCTCGCGTACCCGCGCCGACAACTACGGTATAAATAAAACGTGGTCCCGTTCACTGTTTTTTTTTTTTTTCGCATGAAAACACACATTCCCGATCGTGTACCATGACAATCTACACATCAAATGAAACCTTACAGTCTCCTCTTTTTGACTATGCAATTCATTTCCCTGCACAACAATCACTCCCCGAGCACATGGGGCTTTTATACGGAAAAGCACAAAACGAGGTTTGTTACTTAGCTTACCTTTGAAGGCTCTGGACAGGTCAAACTCTGTATTTCACCATAAACTTGGTCTCAATTTGTCCGTAAGGATCCAGCGAATAAAATCCAGTAAAACAATTTAGTCCAAAACACGTGTTAGATCCATTACGACGTGTGATCCAGGACATGCTTGTCGTTGTTTACCCAAAACCACGAGCCTTGCCGAAGGCGAAGGCGGAGCCCAAATGTCCTTCTGCGGCTCTCGTATTCAAAATGGCTGCCTCTGCATGGGGAAGATCCCCCTTTTATGTGACTATATCTAAGTCCAAAAGAATACTTTGATTTCATGATGGAAGTGAAAAGGCTTGGAAAACAATGTATTTTTGAATGGGTATCTTCAATTTCAGTAATTAACGGGTAAAAATCTTACACACCGTCCCTTTAAAGAAGGTGTGTGCTGCTTCTGGTGTGAGTGAGTTCCTGGTGGATTTAAAAGTTTTGATATTGTATTTAAGGCTTTGACACAGTCACATCCAGATCGCTTGGCAACGGCAGGAGTTGACGTCACGGCGGGAGGAAGCGCACGGGTCCGTTTAGCTCGGGTCGGATAATTGGTGCGCAAAGCTTTTTTTATATTTGACAGCGAGCCGAGAGCCGTGACTCATCCTCTGTTGGAGAGTTTGGCTTTTAGAATGGAACAGTGAGGCGTCTGACGGAGATAAAAAATGGAAAAACGTGTGAAATTGTAATTGTTTTGTTTTAGATACACGGATCGTTTTCAGATTCTAGAATGTGATCTACAAGAAGGGACCTGTGCATTTTTTCCTGAAATCAGCATCTCTACATGTATTACATGTATTACATGTATTACATGTATCACAACCATTTCATTCCAGCGTCTGTGGAATTCAACACAAACACAAAGCTGAGCTACTTCAGTTCTTGCACCAGGAGTGGAATAAAGTCACCCAAGAACACTGTGAAAGACGGGGACTAAACCAGGTCTGAACCAGGACTAAACCAGGTCTGAACCAAGACCAAACCAGGTCTAAACCAGGACTAAACCAGGTCTAAACTAGGACTAATCCAGGTCTAAACTAGGACTAAACCAGGTCTGAACCAAGACCAAACCAGGTCTAAACTAGGACTAAACCAGGTCTGAACCAAGACCAAACCAGGTCTAAACTAGGACTAAACCAGGTCTGAACCAAGACCAAACCAGGTCTAAACTAGGACTAAACCAGGTCTAAACTAGGAATAAACCAGGTCTGAACCAAGACTAAACCAGGTCTAAACTAGGACTAAACCAGGTCTGAACCAAGACCAAACCAGGTCTGAACCAAGACTAAACCAGTTCTGAACCAAGACCAAACCAGGTCTGAACCAAGACTAATCCAGGTCTAAACTAGGAGTAAACCAGATCTAAACTTGGACTGAACCAGGTCTAAACCAGGTTAAAAATGGGACTAAACCAGGACTAAACTAGGATTAAATCAGATCTGAACCAGGACTGAACCAGGGATAAACCAGGACTAAACCCCATCTGAACCAAGACTAAACCAGGTCTAAACCTGGACTAAACCAGGACTAAACCAGGAGTGGAATCACACAAGTCAGATCTGTGGAGAGGCAACCCCGCTCACAGTCAGAATGTCTGTTTTTTTTTTGTTTTTTGTTTTTGTTTTTAGCTCTAAAACCACCTGTAATTGAATAAACGTAAAGCAGAGCTGTTTAATGTCACACTGCGGAACATTTCAGGCAGAGCAATGACGTATCCATAGAAACAAGCAGGTGACGGACGCCCAACCAAAACGTTCCACAGTGCAGCTTTTATAGAGCGAAGAACTCACTGTACTCCAACACAAATCTGCATTTTCACAGGATTTACACCATTTTTTCCTCTCAAATTTGAGTTTGAACTTTTACCATGACGACACTCGCTCTTGCTTCTGCAGGCTCAGGGTTTCCTCCTCAGACCTTCTGGACCACCAGGGCTCTTGTTTTGTTTCAGGAGAACCACACAAAACAAACACACACAACCCCGACAAACACACACCGACGACACACATTACACTGCGGTCTGTTCTCAAATCTGTAAACGTAGAACAAAAGCGTCATAACTGTAAACCTGCTAAACTGTTAATCCATAATTACACCTGCTGAAAATACATTTATGAGACTCCTCGGCTGGTCCATGTGACACTGACATCCTGATCCCAAAAGTCCTGGTTTAGTCCTGGTTTTGTTCTGGTTTAGACCTGGTTTAGACCTGGTTTAGTTCTGGTTTAGTCCTGGTTTTGTTCTGGTTTAGTCCTGGTTTAGTCCTGGTTTTGTTCTGGTTTAGTCCTGGTTTAGTTCTGGTTTAGTCCTGGTTTAGTTCTAGACCTTGTTCAGACCTGCTTTAGACCTGGTTTAGACCTGGTTCAGACCTGCTTTAGACCTGGTTTAGACCTGGTTTAGACCTGGTTTAGTCCTGGTTTAGACCTGGTTTAGACCTGGTTCAGACCTGCTTTAGACCTGGTTTAGTCCTGGTTTAGTCCTAGTTTAGTCCTGGTTTAGTTCTGGTTTAGTCCTGGTTTTGTTCTGGTTTAGTCCTGGTTTTGTTCTAGACCTGGTTCAGACCTGCTTTAGACCTGGTTTAGACCTGGTTTAGTCCTGCTTTAGACCTGGTTTAGACCTGGTTTAGACCTGGTTTAGTCCTGGTTTAGTCCTGCTTTAGACCTGGTTTAGACCTGGTTTAGTCCTGCTTTAGACCTGGTTTAGACCTGGTTTAGACCTGGTTTAGACCTGGTTCAGACCTGCTTTAGACCTGGTTTAGACCTGGTTTAGTCCTGCTTTAGACCTGGTTTAGACCTGGTTTAGACCTGGTTTAGTCCTGGTTTAGTCCTGGCTTAGTTCTGGTTTAGTCCTGTTTTTTTCTGGTTTAGTCCTGGTTTTGTTCTAGACCTGGTTCAGACCTGCTTTAGACCTGGTTTAGACCTGGTTTAGTCCCGCTTTAGACCTGGTTCAGACCTGCTTTAGACCTGGTTTAGACCTGGTTTAGACCTGGTTTAGTTAGACCTGCTTTAGACCTGGTTTAGACCTGGTTTAGACCTGGTTTAGACCTGGTTTAGTTCTGGTTTAGTCCTGGTTTTGTTCTGGTTTAGTCCTGGTTTAGTTCTAGACCTGGTTCAGACCTGCTTTAGACCTAGTTTAGACCTGTTTGTTTGTTTTTTTGTTTTTGTTTTTTACTTATTTATGCATGTTTATTTATTATTTATTTATTTATTTATGTATGTTTACTTATTTTGTATTATTTTATTTATTATTATTATTATTTTATTATTATTATTTTTTTAATCATAGCACAGCCACAAACTAGAGTCTATCTGAAAACACTCTGGTTAACTCTGCACGATAAAGGAGACAAATGAAAGGGTCTCAGGAGGATTTATGGTTCTGAAGTGACATAAACGGCTCTTTAACAGTTTTTCACTTCTGGACATTAGCGTCATTATCACCCGATCTCCATCTGCAGAGGCGGCCGTGGAGCCCGCTCTAATGAGGCTTGAACGGGTGATGAAGAGTCCTCCTCGCCTTCATCACCTTCATCAGTCTGAAGGTCTTCAGACTGCCCCCTGCTGGACACTCACACACTTTAACGAAACGTCTGAACAAAACAAACTGAAACACAAATCTTCCCTGTAGCCAGCTGGATTTCACCAAAAATATCATTTCACCCTTTTATTTCACTATAATGTGCGGTTATTTAGTAGTTAAAGGTTTTATATTACGCAAAACCCACGACTATGAGTCATGTTCTGATTTAGACTTAGACAAACTTTATTGATCCACAAGGGAAATTATTTGATCTGTTATAACAATATAACTGAGGGGAACAAAAAAGAGATGGAACAGCAAAAAAAAAAGAGCAAGAGACCGGAGACAAATGAGATGTAATTCTAAAAATAAAAAAGTGTATATGTACAAATCACAATAAAATTGAAAAATAAGTAGTAAAATATCAAATAAAATATCTAGGGCTGTCAGTTTAACGCGTTAATTAGATTAATTAATTAGACTGATATTTTTATTTATATTTTTTATTTATTATTTATTTATTTGTTTACTTATTTATGCATTTTAAAAATATTTTTTATGATTTTTTTATTTACTTATTTATGTATTTTTATTTTTTATTTTTTTTAAATTCATTTATTATTATTATTATATATATATATATATATATATATATATATATATATATATATATATATATTTTTTTTTTTTTTACAACAAGAAGAGACATTAGAACAGATCAGAAAATAGCGTTAATATTAAATACACCTTACGAATGACCCAACAAACGAAAATTTCAAGTTACGAAACGCCTTCACGTTAAATTTTGGTCTCTAGATACGAAAAAATTCAAGTTACGAAACGCGAAATCTCAAAAATTCAAATAATGCGCGCTCAGCCACACACATTATACGCTTTTCTCAGACTGGATTTAAACTTTTCTCACATTTGTCTCTCGTTTAAACACTCAAACTTTCATAGATTTTCAACAAAATTATTAATAGTGAAGTGTGGGGGGGGGGACTGCGCGCGGACACGGCGCGGGGGCTGCCAGCAGGTCTAGACCTGGACTAAACCAGGACTGGACCAGGACTAAACCTGGACTAACCAGGACTTAACCAGGACTAAACCAGGACTAAACCAGGACTAAACCAGGACTAGACCAGGTGGATTAAAGCGCAGCGCGCGGGTCTATTTCCTGGTTTCGTTTCGAGTCACGGCTGAGGCGAGCAGCGAGGGGGACCACACACAGTCTGAGCGCATGAACGAACGCATGCAAGAGCCGCGGTGGTCTAGACCAGGTCTAAACCAGGTCTAAACCTGGTCTAGAGGAGGTCTAGAGGAGGCACGGTTTGAGCACGGGTCTCGTTCATGCGCTCAGACTGCGTGCGGTCCCCCTCGCTGCTCGCCTCAGCCGTGACTCGAAACGAAACCAGGAAATAGACCCGCACGGAGCGCTTTAATCCACCTGGTCTAGTCCTGGTTTAGTCCTGGTTTAGTCCTGGTTTAGTCCAGGTTTAGTCCAGGTTTAGACCTTGGTCTAGACCTGGTATAGTCCATGTTTAGTCCTTGGTCTACAGTCTCTACGCAGAACACAGTGTTACACTATAAAAAAAGTTACACTATAAAAAAAAAACTTGGATCGGGGCCTTGGAACGAATCAGACTTTTTCCATTGAAATAGCTACTCAACTTACGAAAAATTCACGTTACGAAACCACTTCTGGAACAAATTAATTTCGTAAGGTGAGGTACCACTGTAGTTTTAATATTTTTGGTATAATTTTGGCAGTATCAGTGGTGTTGGGTGTCGATCCCAGTTGCACAATGTACGAACATGTTTTGAAATCATGGGAGTCTTGTTTTATTTCATCACTTCATGTTTCTTTTCTTCTTTTCCGTGAGTAATGCTTCTGGAGTTTACAGTGTTCACTTTTAACCGAATCCTTCTTTTTAAACATAAACAAATCTAGATTTCCACCCAAATAATACTTCTATTTGTCAGAAAAGTAATATATTTAAAAGTGCATTGTGCAATTTTTCTGGTGGAGGGTCTGTCAAATGTTTTTCTCCATGGAGATGTTGTTGCTTTGTCTGGAATGTTCCACAGTATGGCATTAAACCTTTCTATCTTCATGGAGACCAAACCAGACCAAGTTCCAGGTCAGCTCTGTGGAGAGGCGACCCCGCTCACAGTCAGAATGTTTGTTTTTCTCTGTATTTTTGAGCTTTAAAACCACCTGTAACTGAATAAATGTACAGTAGAGCTGTTTAAAGTCACACTGTGGAACATTCTAGACAGAGCAGTGATGTATCCATAGAAACAAGCAGGCGATGGACCCCCAACTAAAAAGTTACACAGTGCAGCTTTAACGTTACACTCCCTGTATTCTCTGTAAGGATGAAGTTCTGTTCTCATGTTGGTGTCTTGTGTTTTCAGATCTCCTCCCCCTCACCGGGTCCCTGAAGCGTCCTCCAGGCTCCCATCATGCACCTGGACACCTCCGGGTGCTCCACAGCCCCCTGACCTCTGGCCTTAACCCGGAGGGCATCTACGTGTGAGGGCGAGAAGAGCGAGTCTGGACAGAACTCAACCAAAACCTGAAGGACACGAGGATGCAGAACAGATACCTCACTACACACTACTATGCACTGTTACTGTCCGGGTCCGAGTCTGAACCGAGTCTGAGTCTGAGTCTGAACCGAGTCTGAGTCTGAGTCTGAACCGAGTCTGAGTCTGAACAGAGTCTGAGCTGAGTCTGAGTCTAAGATGAGTCTGAGTCTGAGTCTGAACCGAGTCTGAGTCTGAGTCTGAGTCTGAGTCTGAGTCTAAGATGAGTCTGAGTCTAAGATGAGTCTGAGCTGAGTCTGAGTCTAAGATGAGGCTGAGTCTGAGTCTAAGATGAGTCTGAGTCTAAGATGAGTCTGAACTGAGTCTGAGTCTAAGATGAGTCTGAACCGAGTCTGAGTCTAAGATGAGTCTGAACTGAGTCTGAGTCTAAGATGAGTCTGAACCGAGTCTGAGTCTAAGATGAGTCTGAGCTGAGTCTGAGTCTAAGATGAGTCTGAGTCTAAGATGAGTCTGAGCTGAGTCTGAGTCTAAGATGAGTCTGAGTCTAAGATGAGTCTGAACTGAGTCTGAGTCTAAGATGAGTCTGAACCGAGTCTGAGTCTAAGATGAGTCTGAGTCTAAGATGAGTCTGAACCGAGTCTGAGTCTAAGATGAGTCTGAGCTGAGTCTGAGTCTGAGTCTGAGTCTGAGTCTGAGTCTAAGATGAGTCTGAGTCTAAGATGAGTCTGAACTGAGTCTGAGTCTAACATGAGTCTGAGTCTAAGATGAGGCTGAGTCTCAGCTGAGTCTGAGTCTAAGATGAGTCTGAGTCTAAGATGAGTCTGAACTGAGTCTGAGTCTAACATGAGTCTAAGCTGAGTCTGAGTCTAAGATGAGGCTGAGTCTGAGCTGAGTCTGAGTCTAAGATGAGGCTGAGTCTGAGCTGAGTCTGAGTCTAAGATGAGTCTGAGTCTGAGATGAGTCTGAACTGAGTCTGAGTCTAACATGAGTCTGAACTGAGTCTGAGTCTAAGATGAGTCTGAACTGAGTCTGAGTCTAACATGAGTCTGAGTCTAAGATGAGGCTGAGTCTCAGCTGAGTCTGAGTCTAAGATGAGTCTGAGTCTAAGATGAGTCTGAGTCTAAGATGAGTCTGAACTGAGTCTGAGTCTAACATGAGTCTGAGCTGAGTCTGAGTCTAAGATGAGGCTGAGTCTGAGATGAGTCTGAACTGAGTCTGAGTCTAAGATGAGTCTGAGTCTGAGTCTAAGATGAGGCTGAGTCTGAGCTGAGTCTGAGTCTAAGATGAGTCTGAGTCTAAGATGAGTCTGAGTCTAAGATGAGTCTGAGTCTAAGATGAGTCTGGTCTGAGTCTGAGCTGAGTCTGAGTCTAAGATGAGTCTGGTCTGAGTCTGAGCTGAGTCTGAGTCTAAGATGAGTCTGGTCTGAGTCTGAGCTGAGTCTGAGTCTAAGATGAGTCTGAGTCTGAACTGAGCCTGAAGCCGTGTCTCAATTCTCAGAGTGCACAGTTCGGAGTGTGGTTTTAAGGGCATGTACGTCACTTCCGGCGCGACGACTGCTGTCCCATTTCTTTTTTTGTCCCATGCACAGTTAACGCAGTTAACACGCGGTCTGAAGACCACATTCGTTTCCATGGAAATCGGGGCGTGGACCAACTGCGTGAAAAAGCACACTTCGCCCAGCATGCACCGCGCGACTACTTCTTCTACGGGAGAAAATGGAGTCGGCGGCTGCATCTGGTAGTTATGAGACCTGTCGCATTTCGCCGACGGAGTGCACTCAGGGCTGAGCAAGTATGCACAGACCTGACTGCAGTCTGAGCCCCCTTCAAACCACACTCCGAAGTGTGCACTCTGAGAACTGAGACACGGTCTGAGTCAGAGTCAGAGCTGGGTTCAGACTGAGGCACTTTGAGACAGACGTTGACGTAAACAGATCGGGCGTAACATTAAGAACCACTGACGAGAAGAAGAAAACTGATTACGACAGGTTTTTCTCCAGACCAAACTTAATGCAAGATCTTCCTGCGTAATCTGCTGCCTCCCGTTTCAAGAAACTCATGTGGGAAGTTCTCGTTCTTCTATTTCAAATCCAGACGACAAACCAACTTGTCTCCATGGAGATGTTATAGTTTTGCCTGGAATGTTCCATGGTGTGACTTTAAACCAGGGGTGTCAAACTCATTCTGGTCCGGGGGCCGTATCCAACCGACTCTGATCCCAAAAGGGCCGGATCAGAAAACTCATGGTAAATATACCCCAAAAATAGGAATAAGTCAAAATATTTGTGCAGAGGAACGCAAATCTATTACAGAAGTGTTTTTATATTGGATGAACTCTTTCTTTTACAAAAAATTATAATATTTCACTAACATTTTGGCTCCGAGTGAAAACAGACTGCTGTTTCTTCAGTCGCAGCAATAATTCATTTATCTTCTGTCTTTAATTCTCCGTTCAAGTTGTTGTTTTGTTCGAAATGCCGTGTCTCGTAGTGGCGTTTAAGATTATTTTCCTTGATCACCGCCACACCGAGCGTACAGGTTTCCCATTCACCTCCGAGAACAAATAGGAATTAGTCAATTTTTCTTGGAAAATCCTGCACTCAGCGTCCACTTTTCTCAGTTTTGACATTTTGCTGATGAAGGTGTCACGTCAACAGTCAAAACGATGATCCTTTAAGAGTCTTCGTTTGTGCTGCTCTGGTGGGAAAAGCAGGAAAATGGTGCAGAAAATTACCAATATTTCAATAGAAAATTAAAATATCATTACAATATTTTAATGGAAAATCAGCCGAGGGCCACATTAAAGGTGTTGGAGGGGCGGATCTGGCCCCCGGGCCGCATGTTTGACACCCCATTTCATTACACGCGTTTCTGTCGCTCAAAAATACAATAATTCCTTCTGTGAACAGGGGCGACTCTCCACAGATCTGACCTGCTCGTGATAGGTTTACTCTACACTGTGGAACATTCTAGACCAGGACGGGCAGTTATTTTTTCCATGGGGCCACATGAGAGACAGAAATATTGTGGAAATATTATGCGTTTAACTAAATTCTGCAGAATATTAACTGTATTTCTTTATTTTAAAAAAGCAGAAAATCTCAGTTTTGACGCTGGTGAGACTGGGAAGAGTTTATGTTCTGACTAAACAAAGAAAAAGTGAAATTACCTTACAAAAAATCATTTTAAAAAACACATCTATGATAAAAGTAATGCAGCTTTAGTCCAGGCATGAGGTAAAATGATAAAATCTGTTTATTTTCTAATTCCAAATGAGCTTTTTTACAATTTGAACCTTATTTCGGTAATAAAACAAGTTGTTTTACTCACCCATAGCACTTTGGTGTCATATGGAGCACTTGCAGAGATGTTTTAGATTAGCGTTAGCCTAGCGCGACTTCTAGCCATAGCTCGGGGCATATAATATATTCCCCGAGCATGTAATATGCCCCGTGCGGGCTCCAAATAACACAAACTTTAGCACTTTTCAAATCATAGAAGCACGATGTCTTAGTCTACGATTTCATTTGGTCAAAAGTGGCCTGTAATCCGAGATTTATCCATAGTTTACAGTTTTGCGTTTCATGTTTGGTTCCCGGGAGCTGAGAGCACAGTCCACACATGCGCACTGGCGTCCTCATCTACTCGAAACTATGGCTAAATCTCGGATTACAGGCCACTTTTGACCACACGAAATCGTAGGCTAAGACATCGAGCTTCTATGATTTGAAAAGTGCTAAAGTTTGTGTTATTTGGAGACCGCAAACATGTGCCCCGAGCACTCCCATTATGGAGATCGCAAATCTAAATAATCTCTGGAAGTGCTCCATATGACACCAAAGTGCTATGGGTGAGTAAAACAACTTGTTTTATTACCGAAATAAGGCTCAGATTGTAAAAAACGTTTCTTTTCCTTTAAAGAGTCAAACGAACAGCGTCCGTGGCCCGGGAGCTGAAAAATGCCCAGGTCTGTTCTAGACAAAACAATATTTCTCATGGAGACACGATGGCGGACGTTCGACCATTTCGTATTTTCAGAGTCTCAGTGTTACGCCTGGTCGGAGTACAGTGGTCCCTTGCTATATCGCGGTTCACTTTTCGTGGCCTCGCTGTTTCGCAGATTTTTTTTTATAGTGTATCGATGCGCATTGTGTTCTGCGTCCTGATTGGCTAAGAGAGTGTAGACCTTTGCCGATTTGTCCGTCTTTCTCACATTACTGAATGTGTTCAGCCAAATTTATATAAATGTTGGATCGCAGTGTGACTCTGGAGTGCTGTACGTTTGCAAGTTTTCTCCCCGTCAAAACCCACGATGTCGACGAAACGTTCTCAGATATAATCGAAGGTGGCGTGTCTGTTTAGAAGAATCTTCTCGCCCAAAAGGAAAAAGCACCAACAACTCCCCATAACTGTGTTCTTCACTCGGAAAAAGACGCCTGCGCCGAGGTGGAGCGGCGCCAGGACGAAGAGGCCCGGTCAGAGGAACTGTGAAATCCACGCGTCAATATTAATACTTTTTTTTTTTTTTTTTTTAATCTACGAAAGTTTGAGTGTTTAAACGAGAGAGAAATGTGAGAAAACGTTAATTCCAGTCTTAGGCTACGTTCACACTGCAGCCTGAAGTGACCCAAATCCGATTTTTTCGCCTCTATGCGACCTGTATCTGATCTTCTAATGACAGTCTGAACGACACAGATCCGATTTTTTCAAATGCGACCCAGGCCACTTGGATATGTGCTCCTAAAACTGATACATATCCGATCTTTTGACATGCGACTTCAGTCTGAACGGCCAGGTCGCGTTCATCCGACCTGGGCGTGTTTCCTCCAGCGAGAGTGGTACAAGTCGGCGCTCACAAATGTACACAAACGTTCTTCTCGTCATGTGAAAATAGTATATGAACTCCGTGTCAGTGAAGAGGCGAAGCATGTAGCAATCCAACCGCTCTCGTCTGCGACTCCGCACCAACACGTTCATTTCTACGGACGTTGCTGCCGCTGCCCCACAAAACGCCGTGGCCAAAAACCTCGTCCTTCTCCTTCTCCTTCTCCTCCTTAAAACAAATAAGCTGTACATGCAAATAATATGCTCCGATACGACGGCAACTTTAGGCGACTTCTCTAAACATTGAGCGTGTTCGCTGCACGTGACCTCGTCGTGTCCTCCAAGGCTCATGCGGGACACTTTTGGGGTGTTTAAAGTTCACACTGGAGATCACATACAAGTCGCATTTAATTGGAAATGTGAACGACCTCGCAAAAAAAATCGGATTTCACAAAAAAATCGGAATTGAGCATTAAGCCCTGCAGTCTGAACGTAGTCTTAGAAAAGTGTAGAATGTGTGTGGTGAGGCGTTTAAACATGGAGAATAGTTGTAAAATATAAAGTTGTCCTACTTCGCGGATTTCGCTTATCGCGGGTTCTTTTTAAAACGTCACCCCCGCGATAAACGAGGGACCACTGTACTTCCTTTACACGTTTTTGACAGCACACTTTTCCACGATGAAGTCTGTAACTTTACCTACACAATATTTGCATCGCCGTGTAATATTTTAGCCTCCCCTGATAAGTTTGATTCTCCTGCATCTTAAACTCTGCTATGGCCTTTTTAAAACCTTTTTCGACATCGTACGTGAAATTAGTACGACGTTTTGACGTTTGCATCGTCTCCGGTGATTCTGCAGCATCGTGATGGGCCTGAAGACGAATGAAGGAACCAATAATAATCTCTGTTTGAAGCTCTTTTTGCATTAATCGTATCTGTAGCTCTTCATTTTGAACTATGCACAAGTGGAATCGTGGAATGTTTCTCGTCTTTTAAGTGTTTGTGTAAATAACTTTTCTTAATCCAAGCTTTATTTTGAGGATACTCTATTTTATTACCAAGAGGTTTCGCGGTTTCGGTCACAGAAATGCAGGATCGAATTCCCTGTTTAGCGGTTGAATTGACTGCATATATATTTTTTCTCCAGTTATAATCTCGCTTGTGTTGTTCCTGTGCGGACGTGTGGAGCAGGAGGTCAGGTTTGCATGATTGTGATGTCGACGCAGCCGTATCGAAATGTGCGAATCACTTACAGTACAGTATTCTACTTCGTTAGCATGAGTTTGTGAGTACGTTTTATTAAAGGGATGGTCCAGGACTTTGTGAACGGGCATTTTTAATACAAGGATCTTTTCTAAACAGTTGGAACAGTTATAATAATAAATATAGCCGCAAGCAGGGATGATCGGCCCGCGCTTTTAATGTCCCACTTGTGTAGACGATCCAGCACGATTCTGGTGAGTCTGGGTCCAAAACCCTGTTTGTTTTTTTGTTTTGTTTCTTTTTCTGTTTTTGGGTTATGTTTTGTTTTGTTTTGTTTGTTTCTTTTTCTGTTTCTGGGTTACTTTTTCTGTTGTTTTTTTTTGATTGTTTCTTTTTCTGTTTTTGTTTTATTTTTTCTGTTTTTTGCTTTGCTTTGTTTCTTTTTCTGTTTTTGGGTTATTTTTTCTGGTTTTTTTGTTTCTTTTTCTATTTTTGGGTTAGTTTTTCTGTTGTTGTTTTTTGTTTCTTTTTCTGTTTTTGGATTAGTTTTTCTGTTTGTTTTTTGTTTCTTTTTCTGTTTTGGGGTTAGATTTTCTGTTTTTTTTATTTCTTTTTCTGTTTTTGGGTTAGTTTTCCTGGTTTTTTTGTTTTTTTTTCTGTTTTTGGCTTTGTTTTTCTGTTTTTCTGTTTTGTGTTGTTTTTTTGTTTCTTTTTCTGTTTTTGGGTTAGTTCTTCTGTTTTTTTTATTTCTTTTTCTGTTTTTGGGTTAGTTTTTCTGGTTTTGGTTTTTCCTTTTTTGTTTCTTTTTCAGTTTTTGTGTTAGTTTTTCTGTTTTTTGTTTTGTTTTGTTTCTTTTTCTGTTTTTGGGTTAGTTTTTCTGTTTTTTTTGTTTCTTTTTCTGTTTTTGGGTTAGTTTTTCTGTTTTTCTGTTTTGTTTTGTTTGTTTCTTTTTCTGTTTTTGGGTTAGTTTTTCTGTTTTTTTTTATTTCTTTTTCTGTTTTTGGGTTAGTTTTTCTGTTTTTTTTTATTTCTTTTTCTGTTTTTGGGTTAGTTTTTCTGTAAAATGTCCAGCCTGTCGCCTCTGGAAGCCTTAAAATAAAGTTTCAAGTTTCACTTTAAGGATAAACCTCCTGAACTCAATCTCACAGAACTGTTGATGCCTGTAGGAGATTTTAAGTGGCTAAAACAAGACTTCATTCATTCATGAACTCTCCTCACTGTCTTGATAAAGAATTAATCCATACATAAGCCGCACCTGAATATAAGACGCAGGGTCTGAAGTGTGAGGAAAAAAGTAGCGGCTTATATTCCGAAAAGTACGGTAATTAAAATATTTTAATAGAAAATCAGCCGAGGGCCAGATTAAAGGTTATTAAAGGACATCACTATTGTAGACAAAGCAATAACATTTCCACAGAGACGGATCCAAGTCTTTAAACGTGTCTGACAAAACCCTGGACTATCCCTTTACGTATGCAGATCATTAGGCTCCTGTAGGTCGCAGGTTGTAGGTCGTAGGTCGTAGTTGAGCTGCTGAACATTCAAAGTGCCTTAAATGTGTTTGAATAAAATACAGCCGTGCTTTATTGTGTTGTATAAGGACACACGCCGCACACAGATGTCTAATAACAAACGGAATATTGTGTCTTAAGTGTTTTGCATCAGCTGTGTTTTTATTTTTAGTCTATTTTTGTCTATTTACGTCTGTGGTAAGTCAATAAATGAGGATAATTTTGTTAAAAAAAAAGAAAAATGTGATGCAAAGGAGCGGAATATAGATAAAATGGCTTGAAATGAATCTAAATGTAGCTGAAAATGAAATGGGAAAATGCAAATGATGAAATAAGAAGTCCACATTGTCACGATGTTCTTCTTTTCAACTTTAAAGTTTATAAAATGTGTTATGTTTGTGAAATCATCTGAAATGGTCTGATTTTTTTGTTATAATCTGGTGTTTTGGTGCAGAATAAATATGGAAGATAATTTGTTCCAGTAGATTTTGAGTTTTAAATACGGCTGAATTTCTCACTTTGAATTTTTTAACTGAAAAAAAGAGTTTTTAGTTGCTGAAATTTTACACGTACTTTTTCAATTTGTATTAAAATTTCACCTTTTAAATATTCAGTAAGGATATTTTCAAGCCTCAAAATTCAACAGTCAAAATTCGCAGCAAAGATCCAAGACGCCAAGGCAGAAGCAATCGATCCTGCGTGAGCGAAGAGGTCAGAGGCTGTTTCCTAATGGTTCTCATCTGTGGGCGGGGTTTACACTTAACCAATCAAAGAGATGAGGTTTTGATGAGGCGAATTCTGGCCAATCAGATCGCTTCACCGCACCGTTTCCTGTTAGATCGGATCACACTGAATCGATTGCTTCTGCCTTGGCGTCTTGGATTTTTGCTGGAAAATTTTTACGCTCTGAATTTGGACTTTTGAATTTGAGGCTTGAAAATATTTGTGCTGAACATTTCAAAGATGAGTGATTTTTGTTTTTTCTTATATATATTGAATTTTAAATTGTACACTTAAAATTTTAAATACAAATTCAAAGTGAGAAATTCAACAGCATTTAAATAAAAAAAAAATCTGACGAAACAAATAATCTTCCGTAGAAAAACATCAGCACTATTTTCAAATGTAACTGTAATGACTCGGGATGTAACCATAACCCAAATATCGTCAAAAGTCTCAATAACATCGTGGACCATCACAATATTTCGAATCTCAAATCTCTTTGCGTAAATTTATTGTTATGAACTGAGGGAACTACATAGACCATGATGCTTTGCTCTGCTTCAGTCCAGTTTACACAATGAAATAACTTAATAAGCTCGTTTAATCTTAACTCTTTGGTTTAAGACAAAACCAAAGTGGCAAGGCATTTTGAAAAGAAAAACTCGCATAGTCGTAATTTTGTTCTCCATAAAATCTCGAAAATAGGCGTTTGGAAACGTGCAGATGGCGACTTCGGGTGGAACTCTCGACTCTGGGACTGTGATAAAACCAGGACTAGACCAGAACTAAACCGTGGATTCAGCAGCAGCGTCTTCACGACCTGCCGAAGCTTTCTACGAGGGACGGAAATCTAATCACATCTTCGATTTCACTCACAGGCAGCTGGTCGGAACTGTTGATCTGCCGAACATAACGGAACGCTACAATCACATCGTTTTTATTAAGTTAGACAAATTATAACACAAAAATGAAACAAATGACACAAAGAAAAAACCCAGTGACATCTAGATGAAGAAAACCGGGCCTCAGTTTTCCCAGATTTTGTCAGAGTTCCAATCGCCAACAGAGCCCAAAAAGAAGTCGCCGTCTGCATGTTTCCAAACGTCTTCCTGATTACAAACGTTGTTCGCGTTGGAAGACGTCTGGAAACATGCGGATGACGACTTCCGGTGTAGTTCCTGACACTGGGCATGTGATAAAACCGTGGATTCAGCAGCAGCGTCTTCACGACCTGCTGAAGCCTTCCACGAGGGACGGGATTCTGATCGCGTCTTCGATTTCACTCACAGGCAGCTGGTTGGAATTGTCGATCTGCCGAACTTAGTGGAACTAGGGATGCACAATATATCGGCATTAACATCGGTATCGGCCGATATTGCCAAATTTTTAATATAGCGGTATCAGCCCGATGTGTAAAAGTGAGCCGATATTAACGACCGCACATCAAACCTCGACATGAACAAACGCAAGAGCCGCACGAAACCAGGCAAAGAGCCGCACGCCGTGGTTTAATCCTGGTTTAGACCTGGTCTAGTCCTAGTTTAGTCCAGATTTAGTCCTGGTCCAGTCCTGGTTTAATCCAGGTCTAGACCTGGTCCAGTCCTGGTTTAGTCCAGGTGTAGTCCTGGTCCAGTTCAGGTTTAGACCAGGTTTAGACCTGGTCTAGACCTGGTTTAGTCCGCGTTTAGTCTTGGTGTAGTCCCGGTGTGGTCCTGGTCTAGTTCCAGTTCCCCCCCCCCCCCCCCCGTGTCCCCCATCTATAACATCAATCGGCAATGGTCCCTTAGCCAATCAGGACGCAGAACACAATTTAAAAAAAAATGTTACACTATTAAAAAAATTTGAAAAAAAAAAAGAAAAAAAAGTCAGGAGTCAAAACACGTTTTGAAAATAAAAGACGACATTCAAAAATTAATTTTGCATGATTTTCAGTCTGTATAAAATGTGATCTCAGAATTAAAAATAAATAAATATCGGTATCGGCTCATATCGGTATCGGACGATATCAGCATCATCAATATCAGATATCGTATCGGCTAAAATTTTCACTTCGGTGCATTCCTAAATGGAACAATGACTTTTTTTTAGTTATAATATTTATTTGTTTTTTTTTTTGGTTTTTTTTATTTAACCTTTATTCAACCAGGAAAGTCCCACTGAGATGAATCATCTCTTTTTCAAGGGAGTCCTGGTCCTGGCCAAGACAGCGGCACAGATCAATACAATTACAAAACCACAAATACACAAATCACCAGGCAAAGCCCAAAGGAAGTCGCCGTCCACATGTTTCCAAACGTCTTCCGGTTTTGTGACGTGAGCGTGAACGGAATCCATGTCGTATCGAGAAATTTGGATATCGTTACATCCCAAGTAATGACTTATAATGAAGTTAAAGTGTAAAAAATGGTGGATTTCCCTTTAAGAAACCACTGACGTTTTCACTCTGGGAAGATCATAGACGATAGATTTATTTACATTATTTACGTTTTACACACACACACACACACACACACACACACATACACACAGGTTCGTTATTCGTTAAATCCACAGTCGTGTTTGATTCCGGTGCAGTCGTGCTCATGTTTCTCTGCCTTAACAAACTGCATTGTGGGATGTGGCTGCTGGTATGACACAGATTGCATGAATTAATAAAGTTTCTAAAAAATAAAAAAAATTGAGATCTGGTTTGTGTTTATGTTAAAATATTACGTTCTAATGTTTTGTTTCACTCACATGTTTAACGCACAAACTCTGCAGATTTCGTCTGATTTTCTGACATGTTATAATCTGGTGTTTTGGTGCAGAATAAATATGGAAGATAATTTGTTCCATTAGATTTGGAATTTTAAATAACGCTGAATTTCTCACTTTGGAATTTTTTAACTCTGAAAAAAAGATGTTTTTAGTTGCTGAAATTTTACATGTACTTTCTCAATTTGTATAAAAATTTCACTTTTTAAATATTCAGCACGGATATTTTCAAGCCTCAAAATTCAGAGTGTGAAATTTCGCAGCAAAGATCCAAGACGTCAAGGCAGAAGCAATCGATCCTGAGTGAGTGAGGAGGACAGAGGCTGTTTCCTAATGGTCCTCATCTGTGGGCGGGGTATACACTTACCCAATAAAAGAGATTTTTTTTTTCTTCTTCTTGATTGTTGGCGGCACCGTGGCTGAGTGGTTAGCACTCATGCCTCACAGCAAGAAGGTCCGGGTCGCCTGAGCCTTTCTGTGTGGAGTTTGCATGTTCTCCCCATGTCAGGGTGGGTTTCCTCCGGGCACTCCGGTTTCCCCCACCAACCCAAAACATGCTCCAGGTAAAATCCTCCAGCTTAGGTCCTGACCAAGACTAAATAACAAAATCATGGAGATGGTCCCGGGTCAAATGTAGAAAACGATTTCTCCTGTGTGAGATCAATAAAAAGTCAATCTTCTAATCCTTAATCACTGTACGGCGCTTTGTGTTACATTTTTTGTATGAAAAGCGCTTTATAAATGTTTGATTGATTGATTTGATGAGGAGAATTCTGACCAATCAGATCGCTTCACTGCACCATTTCCTGTTACTAAGATCGGATCACACAGGATCGATTGCTTCTGCCTTGGTAATTTGGATCTTTGCTGCGAATTTTACTCTGAATTTTGACTTGATTTGAGGCTTGAAAATATTTGTGTTGAATATTTCAAAGGTGATTTTATATATATTGAATTTTAAAGTGTACACTTAAAATTTCAGCAACTAAAATTCAGAATAAAAAAAATAAAAAAATTCAAAGTGAGAAATTCAACATTTAAAATTGTGTGAAGAATCCCTCAGTCGTCCAGGGAGAATCCAAACATTTAAATTCAAAATCTGATGAAACAAATAATCTTCAGTATAAAAACATCAGTGCATTTAAATTATATTTGAGTTCTTCTCTCAAAATAGAATAAAAAACACTCTGTTCCACCTTGTGATGTCATCATGTGGTAATACAGGAAGTGCTCCACTGTGTTTTTAAACTCCACACACCTTCACTAGAATCATTTGGATCATTTCAGCTCGTCTGGAGTCGCCGATCTCGACTGAACTAAAGGTAAAAGGAGCTGTTCACTTGAAAACTACCACTTGCTGACATCACAAGGTGTAGTGACCATTTATCAATGAAAACTAATAAACAAAAGCGGTGAGCAAACGTAGGACCAAACGGAACTCCGAGAATCACCTGTGGGCACCAGGAGGAGGAGGTCTGCCCAGTCCAGAAAAATAAAATCAACGTCCAAGTCCAGAGACGCATTTTACAACATTCCAAGTTTTGCAGGTAAACGACAAGAATACAGCACCCTGTCCTTCCTGCCCCTTCTGCCCCTCCCTCTCCTGCCTCTCCTGCCCCTCCTGCCCCTGTCCCTCCCTCTCCTGCCTCTTTTTCCCATCCTTCCCCTCCTGCCCCTGCCCCTCTCCTACCCCTGCCCCTCCTGCACCTGCCTCTTCTCCCCCTCCTGCCTCTCCTGCCCCTCCTGCCCCTGCCCTTCCTGCCCCTGCCTCTCCTGCCCCTCCTACCCCTCCTGTCCCTCCTACCCCTGCTTCTCCTGCCTCTCCTGCCCCTCCTACCCCTCCTGTCCCTCCTAGCCCTGCCCCTCCCTCTCCTTCCTCTTCTGCCCCGCCTGCCTCTCCTGCCCTTACCCCTCCTGCCCCTGCCCCTCTTGCCTCTCCTGCCCCTCCTGCCTCTCCTGCCCCTCTTGCCCTTCCTGCCCCTCCTGCCCCTCCTGCCCCTCCTGCCCCTCTTGCCTCTCCTGCCTCTCCTGCCTCGCCTGCCCCTCTTGCCCTTCCTGCCCCTCCTGCCCCTCTTGCCCTTCCTGCCCCTCCTGCCCCTCCTGCCCCTCCTGCCTCTCCTGCCCCTCTTGCCCTTCCTGCCTCTCCTGCCCCTCTTGCCCTTCCTGCCCCTCCTGCCCCTCCTGCCTCTCCTGCCTCTCCTGCCCCTCTTGCCCTTCCTGCCCCTCCTGCCCCTCTTGCCCTTCCTGCCCCTCCTGCCCCTCCTGCCTCTCCTGCCTCTCCTGCCCCTCCTGCCCTTCCTGCCCCTCCTGCCCCTCCTGCCCCTCCTGCTGACTGGTAATAATAACAAATAATAACAAATTCTAAACAAATGAGCAAACTTAAGAAATATTAATTATGCAAATTAA
>JAVJIX010000082.1:3725000-3745000 GCA_036785185.1 Paratrypauchen microcephalus
CTGGATCTCCTGGAGCTGGTGGATCTCCTGGAGCTGGTGGATCTCCTGGGTCTCCTGGAGTTGGTAGATCTCCTGGGTCTCCTGGAGTTGGTGGATCTCCTGGGTCTCCTGGAGTTGGTGGATCTCCTGGAGTTGGTGGATCTCCTGGGTCTCCTGGAGCTGCTGGGTCTCCTGGAGTTGGTGGATCTCCTGGGTCTCCTGGAGCTGCTGGGTCTCCTGGAGTTGGTGGATCTCCTGGGTCTCCTGGATCTCCTGGAGTTGGTGGATCTCCTGGAGCTGGTGGATCTCCTGGAGTTGCTGGATCTCCTGGAGCTGGTGGATCTCCTGGAGCTGGTGGAGCTGGTGGATCTCCTGGAGCTGGTGGAGCTGGTGGATCTCCCGGAGCTGGTGGATCTCCTGGAGCTGGTGGATCTCCTGGAGTTGGTGGATCTCCTGGGTCTCCTGGAGCTGGTGGATTTCCTGAAGCTGGTGGATCTCCTGGATCTCCTGGAGCGGTGTCCTTTGAGGCCTTTGTTTTCTCACGCTGTAATCTCCCTCTTCAGCGCATGATGTTTGTGTGAAGCCTACTGTACATTCCTCTGCCCCCGTCAGCTGACTCTAACACACAGAAACATCTGATCTCAACCGGGAGAGAAACAACAACGAGTCTGTGGGAGTTTTCATGTTTATTTTGCAACTCATGAGCCATCATTGAATCAGCGAATGTGTAAAGCGTTAACGAAGTGTGCAACAGTTTAAAAAACCCAGAGACTTCTACAACAATGACGCTTCAGCTCTGCTCTATTCACAAAATATATTAAGACGCACATGCCACCGAGGCAAAGATCTGGAAAAGTACAAAAGCGTGTGGGATGGAAACCCAGAGCAGATGACATTTTGCAGTGAAGCTACACTTAAAGAGAAAGTTATAAAACGTCGCTCCAGCTGCTCCATCAGATCCTCCGTCCAGAGTGTGGTTCAGTTTGAGTTCTTCAGAAGCTCTTCAGAGGAGAAGTGCACTTACGCCTCACCGTTAATGAGCCTATGTACACATGGGAGCAGGTACATTCAGGAGCAAAGTTCATAAAGTGCTGTCCCCGCTGTGCTGGTCGGACTGATTGTGACGTAAACACGTGAACTCCGCCTCACGCGGATCATTTGTGCAGCTCAGATGTTCCTCAGATTTAGTCTTTTGATTCCAAGTGTCCAAACCCCGTGTGAGGATGAGATGAGGTAACAGGGGCCGTTTAGTGCACATTTACACGATGAGGAGAAGAATATGTACAAAAATGAGCCAATCACCTTGGCAGAGGTCAGTTAAACTCCTACATCCAAAAAACAAACCTCCTACATCCAAAAAACAAACCTCCTACATCCAAAAAACAAACCTCCTACATCCAAAAAAGCCGATTGAGAAGTGCGCACAAAGACGCGCACAAACATTTGGCACCAAACTGTTGCCACTTTGAAAATATTTTATCAAAGAGGATACAAAAGTCACGTGATCATTCAGATTGATTAAGCAAGTGCAAAGGCACGCGCACGCCGCGGTCCCACGCGGAGCTTCAGTCCGTGTGACCCGCGGGGATGTGACCCGCGGGGACGTGACCCGCTGACGCCTCCGCCGCGTCACCGTCCGCGCTGTCGCTCGTGGGACTTTCCTCCGGTGAAGCGGCGTCGACCTCGCGTGACCCGTCGCCGTCAGCCTCACGTGACCCCTCGCTGTCACACCGGAAAGAGTCTTTGGTCTGAGCGGCGGCGGCGGCCAGGTGCGCGGAAAGACCGGGGAACGCGGCAGCGGCGGCGGCTGCGGCGGAAGCGTGCGCGGGGTAGAGCCACGGGAACGGGGAGGCCAGAGCCGCCGCGGGGTACACGAACTTCTCCGAGCCGTTCTTGTCGAAAAAAGGCATGTAGGAGGCGGAGGGGTTGATGAAGTAGAACGGCATGCAGATGGGCGTCTGCGGACCCAGGTTCGTTATTCCCATCAGAGAGTTCATGAGGGACAGTTCCGGCCGCGCGGGGTCCCCGGGCCAGTTCATCTTTGGTTTCTTAGGCGCGCGCTCCTCTCCAAACTCCTGCTTGATCTTGACGGGTTTGGAGCCGCGGCTTTTCTCACACTCTTTGTCTTTGCTCTCGCTCTTGTCCGCCTCGCCCCCGTACCCACTGTCCGTGTCCGTGTCGTTCTCGTTCAGCTCCTGGGTCCTCTGGATCACCGGGACGCAGTTGGCGTGACCGTCTCCGGGTTTGTGCCCGTCCTGCTGCGCGTCCCCGCTGCTGAGCAGCTGATGCTGTAGCGGGGGCGCGCCTGACTGGAGCTGGGCCAGAACTTTGTGGAGGTGGTTGATGAGCTGGAGGCACCGCTGCTCTCGACTGGTCCAGTTCTCAAACTGAGCCAAATACTGCAGGACCTCTTTGGCGCACGCCTGGAACCCCGACTGGAACGCGTCCAGGTCCGCGTGGAGCGGTTTGATGGAACGTTCTCCTGAAGAACAAAACACAGAGCGCGTAACGCGCTTCAGAGCATGCGTGACATGTATGATCCAAACAGACGCGTGACCGTCACGTCAGGGAAACTTCTCTTACCGTTCTCCAGCGCGAGGATCTTCTGGTGCTGCTGCTCCGTGACCGCGGTCAGCGCGTTCAGATGCTTCAGCGTGAGCTCCAGCACCACGGCTTTCTCCAGGTGCCCCAGCGTCTACGGACACAACACGTGTCAGCTTAGATCACCGGATTACCGCACTACCGGACACTCTAGCGGACACTCTAGCGGACAATAAACAAAGCCTGAATCACTGTGTTTACCGAGAGCTTGAGGTGCTCGGGCAGGAGGTCTTTGAGCTGACCGATACATTCATTGATCCGGTCCCGTCTCTTTTTCTCGATGAGCCGGTGCGGTAACTTGTACGCGTCCTGTGAGCAGAGACACTCAGCTTTATTACACCGTGAGACATTCTTAAGTTCGACCAGAGCACGCACCTTCCCCCCGTCCTCGCGCTTGATCCCTCTCTTGGCCTTGCACATGTACAGCGCGGGGTAGTCCATCCTGAGGGACACAAAACCACTTTAACACCAAATTCTACCGAGTCGGAACTGGCTGCCCCAAGAAAACTCACCCCAGAAAATCTGCGTGTTCCATGAACTGTCTGTCCGGTAAACGCGTAATCCTCTCGTCCATCCCGCCGTTCTGCTCGTCCCGGGTTCGTTCCTTGTGTGACTGTGGTGCGTAAACGCGGCGGCTCTGAGCGGAGGAGATGCTGCACTGTCCGTGTCTGCGCGTCACACTGCTGTCTTCACTTCCCCTGAGCTGCCACTTTGCACGCGCTCAGCACAGTGGTCAGAGCGCACGCGCGTCGGTAGGAAACAGCCCCGGCTCACGTGTAGGCTGCACCAGCACAAAGTCCGGTAATTAGAGCCAGAGTGTTACAGCAGCACCGCGCTCCAGCCCAACTGCGCAGGGAAACGTGATGAAACCAGAAGAGCAAACAAGAGCAACCGCGGCGTGTCCCCGCGTAACCCGCGCACTGTGGCATCATACCCCCTCATATACCCCCTCATATACCCCCTCATACCCGAGACAATGTGTGTACCCCTATATCCCCTCATACCCCCTTATTCCCTAAAGAATGTGTATGTCCCTATACGCCCTCATACACTAAATAATGTTTATGTCCTTAAATAATGTGTGTACACCTATACCCCCTATACCCTAATACCCCTTTATACCCCAAACAATGTGTATGTTCTTATACCCTAAATAATGTTTAAGTCCATATACCCCTTTTTACTCGAAATAATCTGTACCCCTATACCCCCCATACCCTAAACAATGTGTATGTTCTTATACATTCTGAGTCTGTGGAGTCAGATTTAAGATAAGATATGCCTTTATTAGTCCCACAGTGGGAAAATTCCAGTGTTGCAACGCACAGATCAAGAACAGCACGAAAAAGTAACATGCAACAGAACAATATATGCCTGAAATGATGATAATAATGATATTAAATAAGATAATAATGATATTAAATAAAATAATAATGATGATAATAATGATATTTAATAAAATAATGATATATAATAATATCATAATGATATATAATCAGATAATGATCATAAATAATATTCGGGGAAGTGGGTTCTCCACGCATGCGCGTTGGTCACATGACCGGGATTATGTGAAAAGTTCTGATTTAAATAAAGTTTGGGCACAAATGTGAACGCGCGTGTGGAGTCACTCTGGGTCTCGGGGGCACGCGGGGGTAACCTGCGCGTGCCACAGTCATGTTGTCCGTCACCTTGGCAACAGCCGCCCTGCGTGCGCAAACACGTGCGCCTCCGCGCGCGCGCACACTGCTGCGGAAACCGCGCGCTCACAACTTTATTTACAACGTGACCGCGTCACGTCTGCTCCGGTGTGTGTGTGTGTGTGTGCGTGTGTGTCCCGCACACCTGTTGTCCCGCGCGGACTCGGATCAAACTTAAAAGAGCCGTGCGTACGCGAGCCGTGCGTGTGCCTCGTGACCCCCTTCCTGTCAGTCATGTGACTCCTCCTCGCGCTGACAAAGAGCCGTCCAATGAGCGCGACTTTAATTTAAGACGAACCTGCGCCACATCAGCTCCTGTTTCCTCCAAACCCCGAGGAGTGTCTGCGGGAGAGGGGAGAGCCGAGAGCCGAGAGCTGAGAGCCGAGAGCCGGGAGCCGAGAGCCGAGAGCTGAGAGCCGGGAGCCGAGAGCCGAGAGCTGAGAGCCGAGAGCCGAGAGCCGTGTGTGGCAGTACCCCCCCCTTTTTTTTTTCTTAAAAAAAAAAAAAAAATCGTTTATTTGTAAGGGACAGTGCATATTAATGAACGCACAATTTGTATAAGATCACACAAACCGACGTAAATATGCCGGATTTAGCACAGCGCTAATTTCCATCCACAGACCCAGACATAAAGATACAGCAGACAACAGAAAATATGTGACATTATATATGACATTAGACACTTTAGTACATGTGTTATGATCACAAACATAAAAACTATTTAGTATCTGTACAATAGTAGCATAATTCAATAAATGAGGAAAAATACAATTCCTCTCTCCCTCCTCTCCCTCTGTCCCTCCTCTTCCTCCCCTCTCCCTCCTCTCCCTCTGTCCCTCCTCTGTCCCTCCTCTCCCTCTGTCCCTCCTCTCCCTCCTCTCTCCCTCCTCTGTCCCTCCTCTCCCTCTCTCCCTCCTCTCCCTCTGTCCCTCCTCTTCCTTCCCTCTGCTCTAAATGTGGCTCTTTGGGAATCTCGTCCAAATGTTTTCCATATTAGTTCAGCGCGTCTGGCTCAGCCCAGAGGCGCGCGCGCGTGGAGGGGGCGCGCGCAGGGAGGGGCTCAGACGCTCGTGACAGTGAAAGTGCGCGAGGGCACCGGGCACGGGGTACGGGGTACGGGGCACACTGGGCACTCTGGGCCGGGGCCGCACAGGGACTTCGGACATGGAGAAGTTAAAAACGCGTGAGGACAGCCCGGAGCCGGAGCGCGGAGGATGTCGCCACGCGTGCCGCTTCCCGCTGCTCGTCGCGCCGCTGCAGCTGCTCCTGGGGGTCGCGGTGGTCGTCGTGGCCTTCCTGAAGTTGTCCATCACGTCGTCGCTCCTGGCCCGGGAGACGCCGCACTGGGCCGGGGTCATCGTAAGCGCAGCGCCGAAACTTGCATGAACTTCTTCCACTTCCACGTCCACTCGTGGAAGTTTGCATGACGCACGTGTTTAACTCTCACCGCGTTTTATCACAGCACGTGACCCTTCTGTTAGACTCACCTCTCCACAGATCTGACTCAGATAACGACAACTGTAAACAATAATATATAACACACATATATATACACACACATATACACACAGATACACAACACACACATATATACACACAACCCACATATACACAGATAACAACTGTAAAGAATAATATATAACACACATATATATACACATATACACACAACACACATACACACAACAAACACATATACACACATATACACACATATACACAAATAACACCAACTGTAAACAATAATATATAACACACACATATATATATACACACATATATATACACAACACACATATACACACAACAGACATATATACACAAATACACACAACACACATATATACACAACACACATACACACAACAAACACATATACACACATATACACACATATACACAGATAACAACAACTGTAAAGAATAATATATAACACACATATATATAACACACATATATATACACAACACATATATATACACAACACATATATATACACAACACACACATATACACACAACACACATACACACACATATACACACAGATACACACAACACACATATATACACACAACACATATACACACAACACACATATATACACACAACACACATATATACACACAACACATATACACACAACACACATATATACACACAACACACATATATACACACACATTTACACACAACACACATATACACATTTACACACACACAACACACATATACACAACACACACATATACACAGCACACACATATACACAACACACACATATACACATATACACACACATATACAGTGCCGTGAAAAAGTATTTGCCCCCTTCCTGATTTCTGTGTTTTTTGCATATTTATCACTCAAAACATTGTCAGATCATCAAACCAATTTTAATATCACACAGAAACAACCCAAGGAAAGACAAAATTCAGTTTTTGAATGATGATTCCATTTATTAGTGCACAAAAAAAATCTAAACCTATCTGGCCCTATGTGAAAAAGTAATTGCCCCCTTAATCTAATAGCCAGTTGAGCCTCCTTTGACAGCAATAACTGTAACCAAACGTTTGCGATAATTGGTGATGAGTCTTTCACACCGCTGGGGAGGGATTTTGGCCCACTCTTCTATGCAGAATTGTTTCAATTCTGCCATATTGGAGGGTTTTCTTGTATGAACTGCCCGTTTAAGGTCACACCACAGCATCTCAATCGGATTTAAATCCGGACTTTGACTTGGCCACTCCAAAACCTTAATTTTGTTTTCTTTGAGCCATTCAGAGGTGGACTTGCTGGTGTGTTTTGGATCATTGTCCTGTTGCATGATCCAAGAGCGCTTGAGTTTGAGGGCACGAACTGATGGCCGGACATTCTCCTTCAGGATCTTCTGGTAAACAGCAGAATTCATTTTTCCGTCAATCACAGCAAGTTGTCCTGGTCCTGAGGCAGCAAAGCAGGCCCAGACCATCACACTGCCACCACCATGCTTTACTGTGGGCACCATGTTCTTTTTATCAAATGCTGTGCCATTTTTACGCCAGATGAAACGGGCTGCAGACCTTCCAAAAAGTTCAATTTTAGACTCATCGGTCCACAAAATGTTTCTCCAAAAGTCTTGAGGGTCATCAAGGTGCTTTTTGGCAAAGGTGAGACGAGCCTTTGTGTTCTTTTGTGAAAGCAGTGGTTTTCTCCTGGGAACTCTTCCATGGATGCCATTTTTGGCCAGTGTTTTTCTAATGGTGGAGTCATGAACACTGACCTTAACTGAGGCCAACGAGGCCTGTAGTTCTTTCGATGTGCGTCTAGGTTCTTTTGTGACTTCCTGAATGAGCCGTCGTCGCACTCTTGGAGTAATCTTAGTTGGTCGACCACTCCTGGGAAGGGTTGCAACTGTTCCCAGTTTCCTCCATTTTTGAATAATGGCTCTGACAGTGGTTCGCTGGAGCCCCAGAGCTTTGGGAATGGCTTTGTAACCTTTTCCTGAATTATAGACTTCTATCACTTTTTTTCTCATTTGTTCTTGAATTTCTTTGGATCGTGGCATGATGTGTTTGTTCTTGAGATGTTGTAGCCAACTTCACTTTGTTTGACAGGAACTATTTAAGTGATTTCTTGATTCAACACAGGTGGTGACAATCAGGTGTGGGTGTGGCATGTAGAACTGAACTAAGTTTTCTCAAAACTGTGGTTAGTCACAGTTAGTTTGTGATTTAACAAGGGGGGGCAATTACTTTTGCACATAGGGCCAGATAGGTTTAGATTTTTTTTGTGCACTAATAAATGGAATCATCATTCAAAAACTGAATTTTGTCTTTCCTTGGGTTGTTTCTGTGTGATATTAAAATTGGTTTGATGATCTGACAATGTTTTGAGTGATAAATATGCAAAAAACACAGAAATCAGGAAGGGGGCAAATACTTTTTCACGGCACTGTATACACAACACACACATATACACAACACACACATATATCCACACATATACACATTTACACACAACACACATATACACATTTACACACACACAACACACATATACACAACACACACATATACACAGCACACACATATACACAACACACACAAATACACAACACACACATATACACAACACACACATATATACATATAAACACAACACATATACACACATATATACACATATACACACATATATAAACACATATACACACATATAAACACAACACATATACACACATATAAACACAACACATATACACACATATAAACACAACACATATACACACATATAAACACATATACACACAACACACATATATACACACAACACATACATATATACACACATATATACACAACACATAAACACAGATAAAAACAACTGTAAAGAATCCGGGCCACAGTTACTTTAAAGAGCCCATGTTCCTCTGTTCTGATGTTTTCTTCACACGTTTAACACACAAACCTCTGTTCCACCTTGTGATGTCATCATGTGGTGATACAGGAAGTGCTCCACTGTGTTTTTAAACTCCGTACACCTTCACTAGAATCATTTGGATCATTTCAACCGTTGAATAGCAGATCTCGACTCAACTAAAGGTAAAAGGAGCTTCAAAACAAGAGCTTCATGACATCACGAGGTGGAACGGAGCGTCTGGAGGTTCTGGAGATGTAGAAAGATGAATAATAAAGTGTTACTCGAACGTGTGAATGAAACAAAACACAAGTCCAGGTGTGTTTTTGAGGACGAACGACATTAGAAGATGACGTGAAGCTCTCAGGAGTCAGTTTTGTGTGATATCGGAGCTTTAAACCCAAAGCAACAGTTACAGTCGACTGCGTCAAACAAACCTGTCACTCATTAACACGACTGCTCATGTGTTATGTAAGAAAAGAACACACACACACATATATACACAAGACACATATACACAACACACATATATACACAACACACATATACACAACACACATATACACAACACACATATACACAAGACACATATATACACAACACACATATATACACAGCACACACATATACACAACACACATATACACACACACACACAACACATATATACACACATATACACACACATATACACAACACACACATACACATAACACACACATATACACACACACACACAACACATATATACACACATATACACACACATATACACAACACACACATACACATAACACACACATATACACAACACACATATACACACACACACACAACACATATATACACACATATACACACACATATACACAACACACACATACACATAACACACACATATACACACACACACACAACACATATATACACACATATACACACACATATACACAACACACACATACACATAACACACACATATACACACAACACACATATACACACACACATATATATATACACAACACACATATACACACACATATACACACAACACACATATACACATAACACACACATATACACACATACACACATATACACAACACACATATACACACAACACACATATACACACAACACACATATACACAACACACATATACACACAACACACATATACACACATATACACACAACACACATATACACACAACACACATATACACACAACACACATATACACACATATACACACAACACACATATACACACAACACACATATACACAACACACATATACACAACACACATATACACAAGACACATATACACAAGACACATATACACACATACACACAACACACATACACAACACACATATACACACAACACACATATACACAAGACACATATATACACAAGACACATATACACAACACACATATATACACAACACACATATACACAACACACATATACACAACACACATATACACAAGACACATATACACACATACACACAACACACATACACAACACACATATACACACAACACACATATACACAAGACACATATATACACATATACACACAACACACATACACACACATATACACACAACACACATATATACACACACATATACACACACATATACACAACACACACACACATATACACACATATACACACATATATACACATAACACACATACACACAACACACATATACACACACACACATATACACACTACACACATATACACACATATACACACACATATACACACAACACACATATACACACATATACACACACATATACACACAACACACATATATACACACAACACATATACACACAACACACATATATACACACAACACACAAATATACACACAACACATATACACACAACACACATAAATACACACAACACACATATATACACACAACACACATATACACACAACACACATACACACACAACACACATATACACACATATACACATACACACATATACACACATATACACATACACACATATACACACATATACACATACACACATATACACACATATACACATACACACATATACACACACACATATATATATACACACAACACACATATACACACATACACACAACTCACATATACACACAACTCACATATACACAACACACATATACACACATACACACAACTCATATACACAACACACACATATACACAACACACATATACACACATACACACAACTCACATATACACACATACACACAACTCACATATACACACAACACACACACACACACACAACACACACATATACACAACACACATATACACAACACATATATACACTACACACATATACACACAACACACATATACACACATATACACACAACACACATATACACACACATAATAATGATAAAAATAATACATTTTATTTATAAAGCGCTTTTCAAGACACTCAAAGACACACAACACACACACATATACACATATACACACAACACACACACACATATATACACATATACACAACACACATATACACATATACATATATACACATATATATACACACATAAGGGATTTATGGCAGTAAAAACACTTAAACCTGAATAAATGCATCTCATATCAGTTTAATGTCATATTGTGGAACATTTCAGGCAAAGTTATAGCATCTCCATGGTAGCGGACGCCCAGTAAGAAACGCAGTGGGCCTTAAAGTGTAAAGATGTATTTTCATATTTTAGTACAAAAAGTCTCGTTGGATTGGCAGATCTTTTTACTCGTCACGTGAAATTTACTTAAATCGTAATAAATAAAATGTTCTTAATTCAAGTTTAATCTTAACTTGGCGAGATTTGAGTTTTTGTAGTGAGGAAAAAAGTTACTGAGTGCAGCTTTACTGTTTCGAGTCAACCTCAGACTGTCACCTCAGGTTCAGGTGAGGCTTCAGGGTCCAGGGTCCAGGTGATGGTCCAGGGTCCAAGGTCCAGGTGAGGGTCCAGGTTTCAGGGTTCAGGTGAGGTTTCAGGGTCCAGGTGATGGTCCAGGGTCCAGGGTCCAGGTGATGGTCCAGGGTTCAGGGTTCAGGTGAGGGTCCAGGTTTCAGGGTTCAGGTGAGGGTTCAGGGTCCAGGGTTCAGGTGAGGGTCCAGGGTTCAGGTGAGGGTCCAGGTGAGGGTCCAAGGTCCAGGTTTCAGGGTTCAGGTGAGGGTCCAGGGTTCAGGGTTCAGGTGAGGGTCCAAGGTCCAGGTTTCAGGGTTCAGGTGAGGGTCCAGGGTTCAGGGTTCAGGTGAGGGTCCAGGGTTCAGGGTTCAGGTGAGGGTCCAGGGTTCAGGTGAGGGTTCAGGATTTAGGTGAGGGTCCAGGGTTCAGATGAGGGTCCAGGTGAGGGTCCAGGGTTCAGGTGAGGGTCCAGGGTTCAGGTGAGGGTCCAGGTGAGGGTCCAGGGTTCAGGTGAGGGTCCAAAGTTCAGGTGAGGGTCCAAAGTTCAGGTGAGGGTCCAAAGTTCAGATGAGGGTCCAGGTGAGGGTCCAGGGTTCAGGTGAGGGTCCAAAGTTCAGATGAGGGTCCAGGTGAGGGTCCAGGGTTCAGGTGAGGGTTCAGGTGAGGGTCCAGGTGAGGGTCCAGGTGAGGGTCCAGGATTCAGGGTTCAGGTGAGGGTCCAAAGTTCAGATGAGGGTCCAGGTGAGGGTCCAGGGTTCAGGTGAGGGTCCAAAGTTCAGATGAGGGTCCAGGTGAGGGTCCAGGGTTCAGGGTCCAAAGTTCAGATGAGGGTCCAGGTGAGGGTCCAGGGTTCAGGGTCCAAAGTTCAGATGAGGGTCCAGGTGAGGGTCCAGGGTTCAGGGTCCAGGGTTCAGGTGAGGGTCCAGGGTTCAGGTGAGGCGTGGCTCTCAGGCCAGAGGTCAGAGCTGATGTTGTTTACGTCGGGCTGAAGAACAGATCACGGCGTCCACGTCTCGAGGTTTTCGCTCACGAGACGCAGACGAGGAAAACACTGAGGTCATCGAGAAGCTTCCAGACAAACCTGAGAAAAAAACACTTAAATAAGAGACGGCACGTTAGTCACAAGACTCCGGAGAGCGAGGAGGAGGAGGAGGAGGAGGAGGGAGTCATGAAGCACAGCGATATAATCAAATGACACTTTTCTGCTGAATCATGCGTGTGTGTGTGTGTGTGTGTGTGTGTGTGTGTGTGTGTGTGTGTGTGTGCGCGACCCCGGCTCTTCTGTGGGTTTTTTGTTTGTTTGTTTTTACAGTTTTTATTTTTTACAGTTTTTTTTAAATTATTATTATTATTTTGTAACACTGTTTATTGTGGTTTTTGACATTTAATTCAAAATAACACAAAGTAACAGTCCCCAAAATGACAGCGTTACCACATTTCAACCAAGATATACAATCACGTACATTATGGGTGCCTGTAAATATCCCAGAGGACCTTTATCCATGAAATTATGCTTTTGAATATGTATATCCTCCTGAGACCCGAAGAAAAAAAGTTTTTGTTTTTTTGTGATTTTCTATTTGGAGGTAAATGATCACCTCAGCATTTACATTTTCTTAATTTTTTATTTATGTTGCAACATGTCCTTTGTAACGGACTGTAATAGTGTTAAATCCACGTGAAATTAACAACGTAACAAAAAAAAAATTTTTTTTTTTGATGACCAACATTTCTGACAAGCTTCTACGGTCGCCTCAAAAAAATGTTAGACATAGGGGTGTGCAAAATAATCGTCATGACAATGCATCGCGATACTAACTTTCACAATATACTGCATCGATTCTTGATGCCAAAAATCGATTTTTATTATTTAATAATTTAATATTAATAAATAAATTAATTATTAGTTTATTTTTTTATAAATCCTATGCACTTTTTTCTTTGTAAAGGGTATTGTTTGTTATGATGGGAGCTACCTCCAAAATGGCAAATGTTTGAACATCATTTTTTGTTTTAGAAAAAATCCTCTGCACTTTTTTTGTTATTGGTTTGGTTTATTTGTTTTTGTTATTCAATAAATTCAGTTATGAATTGAGTTGCTCAGAGTTCTGTATCAGTTGAAGACACTACCCAGATACACAGCCACTGATATTTAAGTTATCCTCTTTTTTTGGTACATTTTCACTGAAGTATGTCGAATATATTGCAATGCATCGCAATAATTCAAGTATCGTGATGCATCGTGATAGTATTGCATCGTGGCATATGAATCGTGATTCGAATTGAATCGTGACTTCTTTGCCAATACCCACCCCTAGTTAGACTCCCTTTTAATTTCTAATTTGTATTTATTTATTTATTATTTTTTTAACTTTTTTACTTTATTTTTTTTTTTTCAATTTTAATTTTTTAACTTTTTTTTAAAAACTTTTTTACTTTTTATTTATTTATTTTTTAATTAATTAATTAATTTATTTATTATTATATTTATTGAATTATTTATTTTTTAATCATAGCGCAGCCACAAACTAGAGTCTCAAAACACTTAAAGACAGACTGGTTAACTCAGTGTTCGTTATAAAGGACACAAATGAATGGGCCTCAGGAGGATTTACCTATTGAAACAAAACAGAAATAAAAATAAAAACAACTGAACATTCACCCTGGTGGATATTACAAAGACCATCCTGTTTCTCAGATTTAAATACAAGTTTAAAAACCTTCTTTAAATAAACTAATAAAAGATGACCATATTCCATTAAATTTATCTTCCTGACCCTGCAGAGAGTATCTCATTTTTTCTAGGTCCAAATGCTTCATAACGTCTCTGAACCAGTTCACATGTGAGCGAGGCTCCGCCCACTTCCATTTCAATAAAATCAATCTTCGCACAAGCAGACAGGTAAACTGTAATACCTGACGCTCTGATTTTTTCCCCAAACTTCTGGGTCAACTATCCCAAGCTGTGAGAGGGTTTTTTACTGTTTTTAAACTGTTTTTGAGTTTATTTACTGAAACACTGGGACTGTGGAGCTGTGAGTTGGTGTTTTATCGCCTGACGTTCTTTTTCCACAGATCAATACTTCTATTATTAACATGAGACACAGTAAAACAGGGCGGTCCAAACCACGGCCCAAGGGCCAGTTTTTATTGGCCCAAAAGATTCACAGGAGATTTTACTGTCAGTGATTCTACCACGACTACAGACCTGAGATCAGTGACAGGACTCTGAAACTGTTAAACGCTCCATCAGAACGACTCACTGTTTCACACAGAACTGTGACCCTCTGCTTCATCTCTGTGGTCTTCTGCTTCAGCTCTGTGACCCTCTGCTTCATCTCTGTGACCCTCTGCTTCAGCTCTGTGACCCTCTGCTTCAGCTCTGTGACCCTCTGCTTCAGCTCTGTGGGCCTCTGCTTCATCTCTGTGGGCCTCTGCTTCATCTCTGTGGGCCTCTGCTTCAGCTCTGTGACCCTCTGCTTCAGCTCTGTGACCCTCTGCTTCATCTCTGTGGGCCTCTGCTTCAGCTCTGTGACCCTCTGCTTCAGCTCTGTGACCCTCTGCTTCAGCTCTGTGACCCTCTGCTTCAGCTCTGTGGGCCTCTGCTTCATCTCTGTGGGCCTCTGCTTCAGCTCTGTGACCCTCTGCTTCAGCTCTGTGGGCCTCTGCTTCAGCTCTGCTTCATCTCTGTGGGCCTCTGCTTCATCTCTGTGGGCCTCTGCTTCAGCTCTGTGACCCTCTGCTTCATCTCTGTGGGCCTCTGCTTCAGCTCTGTGACCCTCTGCTTCAGCTCTGTGACCCTCTGCTTCAGCTCTGTGGGCCTCTGCTTCAGCTCTGCTTCATCTCTGTGGGCCTCTGCTTCATCTCTGTGGGCCTCTGCTTCAGCTCTGTGACCCTCTGCTTCATCTCTGTGACCCTCTGCTTCATCTCTGTGGGCCTCTGCTTCATCTCTGTGGCCCTCTGCTTCAGCTCTGTGACCCTCTGCTTCAGCTCTGTGGTCTTCTGCTTCAGCTCTGTGGTCCTCTGCTTCAGCTCTGTGGTCCTCTGCTTCAGCTCTGTGGCCCTCTGCTTCAGCTCTGCTTCAGCTTTGTGGTCCTCTGCTTCAGCTCTGTGGTCCCCTGCTTCAGCTCTGTGGTCCTCTGCTTCAGCTCTGTGGTCCTCTGCTTCAGCTCTGTGGTCTTCTGCTTCAGCTCTGTGGTCCTCTGCTTCAGCTCTGTGGCCCTCTGCTTCAGCTCTGTGACCCTCTGCTTCATCTCTGTGGTCCTCTGCTTCATCTCTGTGGGCCTCTGCTTCATCTCTGTGGGCCTCTGCTTCAGCTCTGCTTCAGCTCTGTTTCAGAAAAACCTTGTGCTCCTGCTGAAAAACACTGCCCGTCTCATCAGTGATTTTAATGTCATTCAACCGGTCAGACCTCCGTCCTCTGAGGTACTCCGAGGTGTTCACAGAGTACAGTGAATACCTCGGGGGGGGGGGTCACGTTTCTATTTAACAGACTCCGACAGCTGAGTTTTTGTGCACAAACACAAACTGAAGCCCGTATGACTCACTGGACACCGCTGACCACACTGGACACCGCTGACCACACTGGACACCGCTGACCACACTGGACACTGCTGACACATGCTTCTGTTTCAGCTGTGTGTGGTCGCCGTCGTGGGCCTGGTCCTGTACTGCGTCACCTCCCGGCCGGACGAGCGCTCCTTCCTGCAGTACGCCATCAAAGTGAGAACACAACACATGTTTTCTGCATGTTTCAAACTTTATCTAGAGCATTTTCAACATTTGTCTGACGGTCTGCTGCCGCGACTAAAGGAAAAGTCACGTTTTTACTAGAGATGCACCGATGTGAACATTTTAGCCCAAATTTTTAATTCTGAGATAACATTTTATACAGACGCATGAAGAGTCCCTCAGTCGTCCAGGTAGAATCCATGATAAAAGAAGAAATTCAATTTGTCAACTGGACAAAGTTTGTTTGGTCGAAAACGTTTCGCAGCTCATCCGAGAGGCTTCATCAGTTCTGGTTAGAGTGCTGAAGGACACTGCTTATATCTCGCTGCAGGGAGGAGCTAACTAGCTAACGACTTTCTGAAACTTATCTCACCTATTTGTTTCTGTCTTTTGTTTCTCTAGCGTCTAGTTTAGCATACCTATTCATCCCTACACGACTGTTTTTCACACCTCTGGCCCTGACCTGGCTGCCCTATTGTTTCTTTTGTTTGTTTGATCTAGGTTTAAGAATGGAATTATAGATGGGAGACAAATTATGTCTGACTCCACCATTTCTGTTAAAAGAAGGATTCTCTTTTTTGACAAAAATAGCCTCTTTAACTCCCCTCTCAAACCAATTCTTTTCCCTGGTCCCTAGAATCCTTTAAACAGAAATGGTGGAGTCAGACATAATTTGTCTCCCATCTATAATTACATTCTTACACCTAGATCAAACAAACAAAAGAAACAATAGGGCTAGCCAGGTCAGGGCCAGAGGTGTGAAAAACAGTCGTGTAGGGATGAATAGGTATGCTAAACTAGACGACAGAGAAACAAAAGACACAAGAAACAAATAGGCGAGATAGTTTCGGAAAAACTGCAGTGTAGTGAGCTCCTCCCTGCAGCGAGATATAAGCAGTGTCTTACCAGCACTCTAACCAGAACTGACGAAGCCTCTCGGATGAGCGGCGAAACGTTTTCAACCAAACAAACTTTGTCCAGTTGACAAATTGAATTTCTTCTTTTTTCATTTTATACAGACTGAAAATCATGCAGAATGAATTTTTGAATGTCTTATTTTATTTTCAAAACATTTTTATTTTTTTCAATTTAAATTTTTTTTTATAGTGTAACATTGTGTTCTGCGTCCTGATTGGCTAAGAGACCTTTGTCGATTGATGTTATAGATGGGGGACGCGTGGGGGGGACCGGGACCAGACTGGAACTAGACCAGGACTAAACGCGGACTAAACCAGGACTAGCCCAGGTCTAAACAAGGTCTAAACCTGGACTAAACCAGGACTGGACCAGGTTTAAACCACGGCGTTTGCCTGGTTTCGTGCGGCTCTTGCGTTCGTTCATGTCGAGGTTTGATGTGACGCTTCACTATTCATACATTTTGTTGATAAAAGAGGAAATTCAATTTGTCAACTGGACACAGTTTGTTTGGTCGAAAACGTTTCGCCGCTCATCCGAGAGGCTTCGTCAGCTCTAATTAGAATGCTGGTAAGACGCTTGCTTATATCTTGCTGCAGGGAGGAGCTAACTAGCTAACTACTTTCCGAAACTATCTCATTGGTTTCAGTCTTTTGTTTCTCTGGCGTCTAGATTAGCATACCTATTCATCCATACAATGACTGTTTTTCACACCTCTGGCCCTGCCCGGCTAGCCTTATTGTTCCCCTGTGTGCTTGATCTAGGCTTAAGAATGGAATTATAGATGGGAGACAAATTATGTCTGACTCCACCATTTCTGTTCAAAGAAGGATTCTCTTTTTTGACAAAAATAGCCTCTTTAACTCCCCTCTCAAACCAGTTCTTTTCCCTGGCTAAGATCTGAACCTCACTGTCCTCAAAAGAATGGCCCGTGGCTTCTAGGTGAAGATGAACGGCAGATGACGGTCCACTCTGGCCCGCCCGCCTGTGTTGGTACATCCTCTTGTGAAGTGGCTGTTTTGTTTCCCCAATATAGCGCTCACTGCAGTCTTCACTACACTGAATGGAGTAGACCACATTGCTTTGTTTGTGGCTCGGTGTTTTGTCCTTTGGGTGGACCAGTTTTTGTCTTAAAGTGTTTGTGGGTTTGAAATAAACTGGGATTTCATATTGTCTGAAAATCCTCTGTAGTTTTTCCAAAACGCCGGCCAGGTACGGAATCGCTACCCCTTTCCTCCTGGGTTCGGATTCTCTGTTGTCTTGTTTCTTGCCCTTGTCTCTCTTGGTTTTGTTAACAGCCCATTTAGGATATCCACAAACAGAGAGGGCTTCCTGCACATGTTGTTCTTCTTTCTCCTTACCCTCTGTGCTTGTGGGAACCACTTGGGCCCTGTGTTGTAATGTCCGAATAACACCCAGTTTGTGCTGCAGTGGGTGGTGTGAATCAAAAAGCAGGTATTGGTCTGTGTGTGTGGGCTTCCTGAAGACTTCTACTTGGAGTCCCCGGTCTCCTCCTATCGTTACTGCACAATCTAAGAACGCCAATGTGTTATCCTTGGCATCTTCACGGGTGAATTTGATGTTCGGATCTACAGAATTGATATGTGCAGTAAAAGGTTCCAAATCTTGAATTTTGATTTTTGAAAAATTATCATCCACATACCGAAACCAGTGTGTGGGTGGAGTGCCTGGATATGAAGCTAAGGCACTCAAATTCAAATTGTTCAAATCAGTTCAAATTGTTCCATGTATAAATTAGCCATGATAGGGGAGACCGGTGAGCCCATCGCACAGCCATGGATCTGCCTGTAGAAGTTCCCTCTGAACTGGAAATAGGTGGTATTCAGACAAATTTCCAGCAGTTGGCAGATTTGGTCAGGAGAAAGTTTGGTTCTCTCTTCTAGCTTGGAATCCTGTAGTAAACTCCTTCTCGCTGCTCCGACCGCTACAGCTGTGGGGATACAAGTGAAAAGAGAGGTTACATCAAAGGAAACCATTGTCTCATCCTGACCAAACTGGAGAAACTTAACTTTGTTTACAAATTCGGCTGTGTTCTCAATGTGGTGCTCCGTGTTACCCACCAATGGAGCCAAGATGGTTTTAAGGTGTTTGACCACATTATATGTGATAGAGTCAACACTACACACAATGGGTCTGAGTGGTACTCCTTGTTTGTGAATCTTCGGGAGGCCATAGATGCACGGGATAGCATCACCAGGGTACAGTCTGTAATACAGTTGTCGATCAATGACTTCTTCTTTCCTCAACTTCTGCAAGCAATCAATGATCTTCTTTTTGTACCAACACAGACGGGCGTGCCAGAGTGGACCGTCATCTGCCGTACATCTTCACCTAGAAGCCACGGGCCATTCATTTGAGGACAGTGAGGTTCAGATCTTAGCCAGGGAAAAGAACTGGTTTGAGAAGGGAGTTAAAGAGGCTATTTTTGTCAAAAAAGAGAATCCTTCTTTGAATAGAAATGGTGGAGTCAGACATAATTTGTCTCCCATCTATAATTCCATTCTTAAACCTAGATCAAACAATCAAAAGAAACAATAGGGCTAGCCAGGTCAGGGCCAGAGGTGTGAAAAACAGTCGTGTAGGGATGAATAGGTATGCTAAATTAGACGCCAGAGAAACAAAAGACCGAAACCAATAGGTGAGATAAGTTTCAGAAAGTCGTTAGCTAGTTAGC